>WHYT01014653.1:43095-63533 GCA_009806455.1 Tetrax tetrax
AGTTGTCTAAAAATAAACAATATCCAACAATTAATTCTCAGTTCTCTTATCAACTTCACTTAATTTACTACTGTGCTCTTGTTTAAACCTACACAGTCTCTTATGGCAGAATAAAAACAGTTACCAGGAAGAAGTATGGGCCTTACACCTCAAATAGCACTGCATTAAGCAGTTGAGGCTTTACTGTCTCTGATCTCAAGTGAGGTTCACTGCAACGAATTAGGTTTTTATCCCAAGTTCCTTCTATATGGAAGTACATTTTCCAAGTAACAGATCTGATTAAGCATGTTCTTTTAATAAGAATAATTACAAATAAAATAATCAGCACTGGTGTAACAATTTGCCTGTTATTTACATAACCCTTTAGACTGTGCCCATCCACCTAACCACAACAGCTCCAGCCCTCAACCATCCTGACAACCTTATCAATATCTTTCTTCTATTGGGGGCCCAAGCCTTGAGTATTGATTGGAGGGAGGCAATTGCTGCCTTTGATCACCAGCCCACACTTCTGCTGACACAGCTCAGGATGCTGGTGGCCCTTGTTGCTGCCAGGGCCACTGCAGGCTCACAGGCAGCTCACCGGGGTTCCCAAGGGCTTTGTCGGCACAGCTGCTCCCCAGCCAGGCATTCCTGATCTCTACCATCACAAGCTTTTCCTTCCCAGGTGAAAGACTTGCCATTTGACCTTGCTGAAGTTCATAAAGTCACTGCCAGCCCATTCCTCCAGCTTGTCTATGTCCCTCCAGATGGCAGCTCTGCCCTCAAGTGTATTGCTTGTTTCTGCCACCCCAGAGTTTGGTTTTGTCTGTTAAGCTTGATGAGGGTGCACACCATCACCTCCTCCACTTCACTGATAATGGTATTTGAACAGGACAGGCCCCAGTACAGACCCCTGTGGTACTCGCTTGTCACTGGCCTCCAGGCAGAATATTGTGCTCTGCCCATTAACCATGACCCTCTACGCCAAATCATACAAACAGCATTTTACATATCCAGCTGTCCATCTGATTAGAGTGTAACATCCCAACTTGGATACAGGAGTATTCTGGGAGACTGTATTGAAAGTCTTGCTGAAGTCAAGGTCAGTGTCATCCATTGCTCACCCCTTGTCCACAGATCCAGCCACTGGTCAAGCATGAGTTAGCCTTAGCAAGACCACGCTTACTTTTCCTCTTCTCCTAATATGCTCATAAATTATGTGAAACTTGCAGTCTGGGTGAGGAACGCTAGTTTTAGTGATTAAAAATTGCATCAAAGCTTTTACTGATAATTATCTTATGAAATACACAACATTTTCCTAAATCTCATCACAAAAAGGCAACCAAGTGCTCAGTGAAGCAGAAGACATGTATCTGCAAGCATCTGAGTGCTGTCAGTGAGACGACCCACAGTAGGGAGCACCCTGGTAATCTCAGTACACATTTTGCAGAACTGTATTCTAAATCATTATTTAGAAAACATTATTGCAGTTTTCTTTTCAGGCAACTCTTTGGCCACTTCTAGATGACGGGGTAGAGGATACTCTCTGCAAAGTTGCAGATGACACAAAAGTGGGAGGAGTGGCTGATAGGCCAGAGGGTTGTGCTGCCATTTGGAGGGACACGGACAGGCTGGAGAAATGGGCTGACAGGAACCTCATTAAGTTCAAAAAGGGAAGTGCAAAGTCCTGCACCTGGGAAGGAACAACTCTGTGCACCAGTATGTGCTGGGGGCCACACAGATGGAAAATGGCTTCGCAGGAAAGGGACATGGGCATCTTAGTGGACATCACGTTGACCCTGCAGCAAAGAAGGTGAGTAGTATTCTGGGTTGCATTAGGAGCAGTGTTGCCAGCCAGCGAAGGGAGCTGATCACTCCCCTCTACTCAGCATTGGTGAGGCCACACCTGGAGTTCTGTGTCCTGTTCTGGGCTCCTGAGTACAAGAGAGATGGATATATGGGAGTGATTCCAATTAAGGGCCACAAAGATGATTAAGGGACTGAGATGAAGGGATCTCATCAATGTATTTGAAGGGAGGGTGCAAACAAGACAAACTCAAGCTCTTTCAGTGGTGCCCAGTGACAGAACTGCACAGTTTATCCTGATATTGCATAACATGCTGGTTAAACTTCACGACTTTTAAATCCACATCAGGATGGATCTTTTCCCCAGTTTAAAATGTATGCATGGCAGGAATAGTTCATAAAGAACTAATGTGACCACAGTTGGGATGCATATATGAGACATCTTGCAGAGAAAAGTTAGCACAGCCATAAAACTAACTGCCTTGACTCACCAGGATTTCATTACTCCAATATGTTATCATTTTACACTATAAATGCCAAAATAATTATGAAAAACTAATGTGGCTTCTTCCTGCATAGCACTGAAAACATAATTCTGTACTGTGAAGATAGTGGTGCAGAGACAATGAGAAATTAAAACAAGCACAGGAGTAATGCAAAGTAGCCTGGAAAATTTTAAAAATTAGAATCAAAACCAAAAGGATTGGCTGCAAGGCTAGGCAGAACATCCTAAGAAGCAATGAAGAGAGTAGATAATAAAACAGTTATGGTCTTTATATCCTACACAAAACTGTCAGAGTATGGCTGAGATGTTCAACAGAGAGATTTATAAGCTTCCTGCAAAGCCAAGAATCAAAGACAGACTCCCAGTGTGTTAGGCACCATAAAAATAAAGAGTAGCAGAGAATTCTCCTCCAAAACAACTTTCAATTTCAATAGCTGAGAGTGTGGAAAGAGAAAAGAGATATGACACACAGCAGGGTACTTCTCAACACAGTTTAGGCTGCTTGATATAGCTATTAACAGAAGTGTTAAACTAGATGAAAAGGACTGATACTCTATCTAGTGACTATAGCTTTCCAATGCCTTTCAGTAAACTTACTCTTGTAAAACAATGCTGCTACAAACTCTTCTGTAATATTTCATAACATCATTCTACACACCTGTGTTGATTCTGTTGATTGGGGGGGATTGGGGGGGCGGGTCTACAGTGGCAGCTTCTGTAAAAAGCTGCTAGAAGTTTCCCCTCTGTCCAGTGGGCTCGGATGGGCCTAGGGCGGACCTGCTGCTGGCCAGGGCTGAGCCAATTGGTAGCAGAATGTTCCCTGATAACACCTCTGTAATAATGTATTTAAGAAGTGGAAAAATTAATAATAATAATAAAAAAAAAAAGAAGATGTGAAGAAGCTGAAGCAGGAGCAGAGGGGCAGAGAGAGGGAGGCACGAGCCTCACCCTCTGGCCTCCCGCCACGCGGCCGTCTGAGCCTGATTTCGCCTGGCCTGGCTGCAAGAGGTGGAGAGGAGATGAGATGTGAAATGATCCTGAGAGGCGTCTGCCTGCCGATTGTGAAGAACTTCTTGTGAGAGGAACAGCTGCAGATGTCAAGGTCAGTGAAGAAGGAGGAGGAGGAGTAATGTGGCTCCTGGCCAAGATTCCCCTGCAGCCTGTGGTGATGACCATGGTGGAGCAGGTTGTCCCCCTGCAGCCCATGGAGGTCCACGGAGGAGCAGAGATCCACCTGCAGCCCCGGGAGGACACCACGTAGGGGCCGGCGGATGCCTGAAGGCGGCTGTGGCCTGTGGAGGGCCTTCACTGGTGCAGCCCTTCTGGAGGGATTGCACCCCGTGGAAAAAAGACATCTCATAGGATGTGACAATGAGACAATAGAGAAAAGTTATGTTTTGTGCAGATGGATACTCCTGCTTAGTCTAAAAATATTTAGGAACATACTAACCAACTTCAGTAAGAGATAAGCAAATAAAAACTACTTCTGGAATTCCATAGCAGGACCTCTTGATATCCTGAAGATAAATTGCTACATACACACTGACATCAATTGTTTAGGAAAGAAAACTGATTCAGAAGTCAAAAGCAAATTTGAAAATAAAACCCATTTGGCTCATTCTTATCACTTCATATACACCATATTGATTTTATTGTGTTCTTGTCCTCCACCTCTTCACATTTCATTTGTTTTCTGATACTGGAAGCTCTCCTTAACAGTGACAATTAACATTTTTAATACACATTTGGTGCGAGGAGTCCTTGTTTACTTCCAAGGACTCCCCATACAACCTGGGTAACACCACTGAAATAAGTAACACAAATATAAAAAAGTTTATTTTGACCAAATGCCTCTAAATCTCCCAGTCATTTTCTAGTAATGACTATGAACAGACTCTTTAAATAATCTTTTTAGGTATAAAGGCAATTGAACTAATGGAAAATATTAATGAATCCTCTGGACTAGTAACTGATAATTCCTCAATACTTTGAACTGTATTTGTCTACTTAATCACAATTAAATAACTCTATTCAAACAATCTTTCTGAGTGCATAGCCTAAACCATAAAAGTCAATAGCAAAGTTTTCAGAAATACAAGAACTTCAGCAGCTGCCTCCAAACTTCACCAGTCTGAACAGTAGTTAACAATTCACCATGGACAAATTTGTCCTTCTTTCCCCCATGAGACTACTTTTTAATTCCTTGGTTTTGGAAGCAAAATTAGGAATTCTCTGCAAACACAGCAAATACAGACAGGCAATGCTGCACTAAAGAGATCTTTTTCACTAAAGAGGTCCTTTTCATCCCAGAAAACTTCATGGACACATCATAAGACTCCTTTCAAGTTCGTGTGGCATCAGTTCAGTTGGAATGTAAGTCCCCACTGAACTGATCTGACCAAGCACATTTTTCATATCAGCAATTGTCTTTTTCAAGTACTACTGAAAGAATCACGTCAAGGAAGACCAAAGTATGTCTGCTAAATCTGAAAGCTAGTGCATTTTATAATCTGCATAACCATACTGAAAAGCCACTCTACACTTCTAAAAAAAAAAAAAAAAAAAAAAATTCACCAAAACTCCCTGAGAAGCAGGAGCTTCATCAGCTACGCATCCAGCATCTGCTTCATTTCTATTTCATGAACTTAACTGCAATTCTGACAGCACAAATGCATACAGCTCATCACAAGAAAGATGAATTTGTTTCACTGCAGCTGTTGAACTCACTTAAGCCTAGGATTCATTGGACTTAGCATCTGAATTACTAACATGGATTACGTGGGAAAGCATGAGGCAATACAATGGAAAGAACTGAGCAAAATAATCACTAAATAATTTAAGAAAAATTTTAAGTAGACCAAGATGGTCCAGTATATGTCTGAAAATGAGACCTGTGCCATCTCTGCCCTATTCCAAAAATAAGCATTAGCACGTGTCTAATGAGTGATGACAATTATTTGAAAGATACAGATTGTTTACAGAATTTTGTGCCAAATATCTTGCAAATTTATGTTTTAAAAATTACTGTATCCTTTGTTTATCTTCTGAATACATTTTTTCTGAATTACTTCCCATTTAAATTATTTTTCTAGAGCAACCAGTTCTTCTCCTCTTCTCATTCTTTCAGTGCTACATTTTGTCTTATTCTCCCTTCTCTTTTTTGTGTTCTCTTCATCAAAGCCATGTAAGCAACTCACATCTCCTTTCTTCTTCGATCTCCATTCTTTTTTATCAGTTACACACTCTCCATATCTGATCTACTTCAACCTATGGAGGAATGAATAGTCATTTTCAAAGTATATATTCATTTTGAGCCTGTTAGCCAGGGAACTGAGGGTTCTGCAACCTGATCATATTTTTCTGTCAATTTGTCAGTCTCCTGATAGCCATTTTGCAGCCAAATGTAAATCTTAAAGATACTAAGTTCCTGCAAGCTTGGTAAAAATCAGTCTCTCTGGGTGAGGGAGATTAGTACTCCTGCTAACTTAGTAACCCAACAAAGACAAGCTGCACTTAACACTATCTTTCCCACAGCTCTTTCAGCAACCAGTAAGCACCAATAAATTGTCTTTATTGCTAGTTTTTGTCTAGTCAGCCATCTAGAAAGGAGCTGAGCATTCTAATAGAGGTAAATGGAGAATATGGAATAGTGGAAGGTAGGAAATACGGAACGTAAATCCATGGAAAACCAGGCTTCATTACTCATGCAGTAATCATTTTTCAATCTTTATCTCAAGCACAAATACAGACTTGGGCGGAGAACAGATTGACAGCAGCCCTGAGAAGGAATGGGGTGTGCTGGTGGATGAGAAGCTCAACATGGGCCAACAATGTGCGCTTGCAGCCTAGAAAGTCAACTATTTCCTGGACTGCATCAAGAGGAGCATGGCCAGCAGGTCGAGGGAGGTGATGCTCCCTCTCTACTCTGCCCTGGTGAGACCCCACCTGGAGTACTGCTTCCAGTTCTGGAGCCCCCAACATAAGAAGGACATGGACCAGCTGGAGAGGGTCCAGAGGAGGGCCATGAAGATGATAAGACGGCTGGAGCACCTTTCCTATGAGGACAGGCTGAGAGAGTTGGGGCTGTTCAGCCTGGAGAAGGCTCTGGGGATACCTTATAGCGGCCTTCCAGTAACTAAAAAAGGGGGCTTATAAGAAAGATGAGGAGAAACTATTTAGCAGGTCCTGTTGCGATTTGATAAGGGGTAATCGTTTTAAAATAGAGGGAGGTAAATTCAGATTAGACATCAAGAAAATAAAGAGGATGGTGGAACACTGGAACAGGTTGCCCAGAGAGGTGGTTGATGCCCCATCCCTGGAAACCTTCAAGGCCAGGCTGGATGAGGCTCTGAACAACCTGACCTAGTTGGAGATCCTTGCAGGGGGTTTGGAGTAGACGACCTTTAAAGCCTTCCAACCCAAATCATTCTATGATTCCATGACCATAATGTGGTTATCTATGCCTTCATAGTATTGCATGGGAAAAGATGGCAAGGCCAAACCAAAATCCATGGAACCCATATCTGAGAGTTCTCTGTTTTTTTTTCAGGCTTCCATTCCATGGAACATTTCTACTATGTTGTTGCAATTTTTAAATCATTAACACAGAGTTATAACTCAAAAATTAGCCTGTAACTCTTTAATTTAAATTTCCATTAAAACACTACAAAATGAGACAATAGTTATTTTCTATTTAAGTAAAAACTGCCAATTTATATACACTGAGTCATCAATGTAAACAGAGGCTGAGATTCAGCAATCTTTCCTGTATAGATAAACTTGAGTTTTATAATCTATTACTCTATTTTCTGGCAAATGCCACTATTAAAATCTTCCAACGTGTTCCATCACCATCTGTCTTGCATATCCAAGCTAAAATTAATAAAAATATTAATTACCTTAAAATAAGAACTTCTCCCAATGCTCTAAGACATGAAAAAAGTTAGTCATGTACCTTTTAGTTCTATTTGTACTCAAACAAATTCCTTCTCCACTTCCATTAAGTTTAACAGTCTTTGTGCACAAGTGACATGCTACTTAAGAGTTATAGTAAAGCAATGACTTTTGATGAGTTAGCACGGGATAATAAAGCAGTAACATAAAAAGTGACCTAGAAACTGTCACAAAATATATGCATTCTTCATCTACGTCAATAGATATCTCTTCAATGCCAAGTGTCAAATCAAGCCTCAAATATTGTTTTATTGACACACAACAGAGCAACATTTAATTGCTACACTGAATCTTTTAACACAACTGTTAGCCCAAGAATCACTACTTATAGTGATTTTAAAATGTACACAAAAGAAAGCCTATCTACAGACCAATAAATATATTCTACTTCTAACTAGCCTCTCCTGATGAGCCGAAAAAATTGTGAAAGCAGTCTGGGAAAAAAAGTCTGCTTTCATTAACTGATATACATTTTTCTACTTATTGATTACCATAGCATCAAAATGAGTCAGCAGCATGAAAAAAATTATCAGCATTAAGAGTTAATAAACACTCCATATCTATTTAGTGTATACTTCTCAAAGAACCAACTCCTTGGTTTCTTGTATTCAACATGATACACAGGCATTAGCATTTCTCACTTAGATAAACAGCTTAAAAGACTTGTTGAACCCTTTACATGCTTATCAACTAAAAGACAGCAGTCGTTGTACATGACAGAATAATCAAAGCCTGTATATCATTCACTTCAGAATTCTGAATATTGCTGAATAACAAAGTCTTTGTTCCCTCCTTTCTACTTATTACATATTATTAACATATCTGAGATAATGTTTACTCTAAGCACTTAGAAATGCGATAGTCTTAGGCTAATCGTCACATGAAGATTCTTCTCCTAAATCATTAAGGCAGTTTTTATGTTCAGTGGTAGATAATAATGCAGACAGAAAGCCATGAAGCCAGCTTAAGAACCATACAAGGCGCAAATAAACCCTTCTTGCTGGAAACTAATGTAAAGGTATTGAATAGCACTCTTTCCAATTCAGTAATTAATTCTGCATCACTGTAATCATTGAAATGTCTATAGATCTCCCCATTTACATCCTCTATATATGAAAGGACCAAGCAGCTTTGTACTTCCAGACCATGACAATGAAAGAAGCATAATCAAACTTGTCAACTGAGCAAAACTATATTGACCAGAAAGTCAATTCATTTTTGGACAGCAATAATTAGCAGAGCTGTAGAACTTTATAAAACTTGGTTTGGTAGTGGAAGGGCCAGAGGAAAGATCAATTACCCAGCACTGTAGGTGGTAAACAAAATGCAGTTGTTAACTAGTTCTCTCCATTTTCCTACTGAGTAACACTTCCATTTGCTTACAAAAAAAAAAAAAAAAAAACACTGTACACTTCCTTTCACAGAAGCTCATCAGCTTACTGCTCAGTAACAAAATTTGTGTTCTCTGATATTCTTTGGAGCTCTGTTTTTGCAGAAAGCTTTTCATGAGCAGGTTTCTCACCGTTTCTAAACTTCTCAAGTAAAATTTTCCAGAGTCAAATGTAATCATTTTAGAGACAGACTGTTGCTTAGCCTTTGTTGTTACTTATTTCCCTTAAAGGAGAATCAGTAAAGCAGATATTAAACAGCTAGCATGCAGAATTCAGAAAATTGGAAAAAGGGACTAAGTGGTTGTATTGTAGTGCCTTGAAGAAAATTTGACAAAAGATATAAATATTTAAAAGCTACTGGAAGCTCAAAACTATGAACATATTTACATTCAACAACACAGGAAAAAGGAGAGATTAATATATATTTTATAAATGGGAAGGCCATGGCAGAAAGAAATTAAGTAACTTGCCAAATATTCTAAGTAGTACATGGCAGAAAGGACTTGTAAGGAAGGCACTTGAGTAATGCAAATCACAATCTCTTCCTGTATATTGCCACATTTCTAGTGATGTATAGCTATAAAAGCATTGAGCCTCTCAATTATCTAATTTTAGATTGTCCCAAGTCCGTTATTTATGTAAAGATCTGCATTTCTGTATTACCACTAAATACTTTATTTCTTTAGAAGTTTGCCAATATATACAGGATTCACAATATTTTAAGAACACATATGGTGAAAGTTTAAAACTTCATCGCAACAGCACTTTCCTCTGTACTTTGCTGAATCATCAGCTTGCTCAGTTGTGTTGATTCTGACATTAATTTAGGTGATAATGAAATAAAGATGAAATTAATAAAGAATTAAAGGAGTGAGGAGGAATATGAGTCTTTACTTCTACTTTGCAGTGACCTTTATTTTGATCTTTTCCCAATACTGAAAAAAAAATTGTGATTTCATTCTAGTGTATTACAGGTGAGAAAACTACTTTACACTATGATACTTTAAGTAAAACAAGTTTTAATCTTATTAAATATTTGAGAACTATTGAAGTCACAGAAAAAAAATACATAGCTAAATTTATCTTTTGTAATAAGCAAATTCCAGCATGATACTAAGTCATATCTCAAGTAAGAATATTACCTGTCCAATTGCTCCAAGTAATTGCCCCCAAAAAATCTCTACAGTTTGCTGCAATTCGTTAGTGTAAGCAAATGTAATTAGATAAAACAACTAAGGTCTAGTACTACAACCATTAACTATTTTATATATATTTTGATTGTCCAGTAGAAGGGACAATTTACACGTTACTAAGTAGACAGATTACTTTAACAGATTTATTTTCTTTCACAGGAAAATAAACTGTAAAATTATACTAACGCAAACTGCTGACAGTATTTCTCACATCTACAAACCACATTTTCCTCTAGTCAATCCATTATTTAAAACATCATTAAGCTCTAAGCCAAAAAAATGATAGCATAAAGAAATTTCTCGAATGTCAACAAAACAATGTAGCTGGTAATTAGAAATTAATTGTTTCCACAAGCTTTTTAAAGCACAACATTTGTTGCCATCGTACTGCAAATAGTTCAACGCTAACAAATGGAAAACTAAAAGTCACATTCCCGTGCTTAATAATCCAATTTCTTGTTTTCTCCTCAACTCTAACTCCATTTTCCCTCTAGGGAGAAGATGACAGAAAAGCATCACACTTTTTAAATTTATTTTTAAAATTTATGTTTCTAAGATAAATCAGCCAAAACTTTGAAAAAATTAGTAACTCAACTTTTGCTCTGAGTGCTAAAATAATGAACCAGTTTAGTGGCAAATGATAAATAGATGCCACTTACTCTTTAAATTCAAAACAGATTCCCCTTTTGCAGTTAAGTCATTTAAGCCCTTTTTTCTTAAGAAATTTGTAATCTTCCCAACATAGCACTATTGTAAACTTCAAAGTCTAGGTAACACGTCAGTAAATGCACCACAAATTGCAGAGAAGATAACATTGTATAGATCAGTACTTCGTGGTAATGTATGACCCCGTGCCAAAAGAGTGGTTTTGCAGTTTTGACATTTGCAGACTAAGTAATTTAATAATACTGGCAATATGGGGTTTTTAGCTGATGGAGAAATCATAATGCACACTTACAGTGCGAGTATTATGCTGTAACCAAGTGGCTATATAGTACCACTTACTATTTTTCTCATCTGGAAAGACTAATTAGCATTCTTTGTAAACGACTGCAAGCCTCAAGCTACAAGACATAAACCGAAGTACAGTTCCAACTCACTGCACTGCTGATCTAATCAATGTGACTAGAGTTTAAACAGAATACTGCTCAGGCAAGTGAATAAATACCTCACATTCGATTCAAATGCAACAAAGCATGATCTTAAAATGATATCATCCTAACATTTATACTGCTGGCAGCTTCTTCTCTTCGGAATGTAGGCTACATCAACAATTCCCCTCACATCATCTAATTTTAAAAAGTTATAATGATTATTCGAATGTTTAACATGGTTATTTGAGATTGCTTAAGATTAAAACCTTCCAGTACTTTATTAATTCAATTTCTGGCTGCTTTTCTTTTTATATGTTATTTTCCATATTCTACCTTCAAAGAGAAGAGAAAATGGCCTGAACTAATTCTTCCTAAAGACTTCTTTGTTGCAATTAAATTTTATAAATAACAATCTTACCTTTTTTAAAATCAAATACACTTGCAAAACAACCATATAACACCAGCACCTCTAGTTCACAAGCTGCAATGGCAGAAGTATTTGCAGGGTATTCACACCGGTAATCATATGGGTAAAAAAGTAGGGGAGGAAGAATGGTGTGAATGAGAGAACACAGGAAACGTATTTTGTACTAATATTTTACCAAAAGCAAAGAGCACCCGATCTCCCTGCATGCTTAGCACTGTAGTGAGATTCATTATCCAATAAGTAAAATTACACACCCAGAACTACACAGGTGAGTAGTTCCTACTCAAGTCATGGGCAGAAGAAGAGGATATGAACCAAGAGTATGACAACACTCTAGCACTGCCAACTGAATCTCCTCTTTTTTCTCAGATGCCACTGGTTTATCCTGCTTATCTTACAACTATGGCCCAACTTTTTCCGCTCTTCTCAAAGTAATTATGACATATGCCATTGGTCAGAATACTTCCCTTCATTTGGCTCCTTCTTGTCCAGCATTTACCGCTCTAACTAGATTGTACTTAAGCACAAGGGCTACAGATTAACGTAACACATCCCTGAAAATGGATACCCGAAAGAAGAGAGCACAAGAGCAGTAGCAAATGTTGCAACTAATTCCTCCTGCTCTTTGTGTTCAGAAGCAACAAAGATAACCATTGGAATCAAAGACTATTATTCTTTTTTTTTTTTTCTTTCTTTTTTTTCCTCGTAGCTAGGAGAAGGATCAAGTTGAACAACAGCAAAGCTTTCCTCAGCACAGAAAATAGAATACGCTCAGGTGCCAATAATGAAAAGGCACAAAAATCTCCAGAGATATCAAAGGGCTGATATTAAATGTAAACTAGCTGACGAAGCCACATGGGTGCCACAGCATCACAATCAGCTGCTCTATCCATTTTCTTCAATTTAAAGCAACTGCGACCACAAATTTGTCCTAGAATATTTTATAACATTACTTAGAAAAAGAAAATATATCAGTTACTCTTTTAAAAAAAATATTATTTTCAAGTACTCTTTAATACAAGAATAAAATACTATTTTGTGACTTTACCACCCTAAGTTAAAATTAACAATAAAGTAAATTATATAAAATCTTGTTGTTTCCAAATAACATCACAGAAACTCACGGTCCCGCCCAGGAAACTGAAATCTAAAATCTAAAATTAAACACTCCAGGTGATCATAAAAATTGTGAAGGAATATGAAGAGTGGTCCTAAGACATTCCATACTTTCATTAACTGTAGAGAATAATGAAAACACCGAGTTTAAGCTGAATGTAAGAGCCATAACAGGTGAGTACAGGTGCTATACAGCAATGACACTTATCAAAGCTACGCTGTCGCTTAGGTAAAGCTGAGGTGGGCTTAATGAAAGCCGCTCGGTAAAACATTCAAAATGAAAAGGGGAGCAAGGTGACCGTGCTGCTATGTATGAAAAATGCCAGTGCAATAGTTCTCTTGCTGTAGCTGCTGAAAAGTTTATTAGACCACCTAAATAATACAAGCTACATTTCATATATAACGTTGTACAACTCATCTACAGACAGCTGTCTGCAGGAAATGAAGTACTAGTGTAACCTTCAACTACAATTTCATTACATAAGGAAATGAAGCACAAACATATAAACACACATTCTTATCTGTTTTGGGACCGACTTTTTCCACATCCCTAAATTCCTTCCACAAGAGTTTTTCCTCTTTACTGGATTACATATTTTTCTTTCCTCTCTATCCTTAATTTCAATTTTTACACAGCTTTGTAAACCTTGCTTTAGTTTCACTTTTTTCACTGTATGTACAAATGTCCTAAATAAAGGTAGAGGATTATACAGGTATTTTATTATAATGGCAGGTTTCAGCAATGCCAGTCACAGCCATTATACCCCATCAAAAAAACCAATATAATGCAATCAGGGGTGTTCCAACCACGAAGCTAGCAATTCTCCACCTAGAAAATCAAACATGTGCAAGTGGTATCCATAATCCATGAGCACCCACCAACGTAGTTAAGCAAACCAATTCAGTCTTGCTGTTCTATCACAACTCATTATGATAGACATGGGCAAGATAGTAAACAGCTCAGCCAGCAGATTAGACCCTGCTTTGAGATATGGATGAATAATTTTAGCAAATGTAACCCCCTCAAGCAAAATCCCCACAAAGAACAAACAAAAATCCCAGTTTTCAGTTGATACCCAGTACGGGAAAGCCTAAACAACTAAAGTCTGGCAAATTCATATGGAAACTTTTCATAGGTCTTTTAGACAGTTTTAAGTATAGACAGAGCTACTACATTCCTTTTTAATTTAAAAAAAAAATCTATATGCAATTGAGCTAGGAGCAAAAATTCAAGCAGAACAGATTAAGAGCAAAAAGTAAGATCCATCCCTTGAAGTTCTGTCCTGTATTATCTGTACAACAGGCAGCTTCTTGGTTCTGTAGGGTTAGTTCTATATAACAATTCAAATGAAATCAAAGACAAGGGGGGGAAAAAAATCGCTAAAATACTCTGCTGGAATGTAGTACCATAGACATATGTGTGATTTTTTTTTTTTTTAATTTTATTACTTGCTGTTATGTTAAAAAAAAAGTCTTCAGGAAGTTCTGAAATATACACATCAGTTTAAGATTCTCAAAAATGCACATCAAACAAAACAATTTCTGAAGACTAGCACTAGGAGTTTTAAATATCAAAAGCACATTTTGCAAACACAGAGTCAGGAAAAAAAAATAGTCTGATTTGTTTCGGTGGGGGGGAAGTCTCCAGACCTGTTTTTTTTATGTGTCAAACCAGTATATAGTCATGCAATAATCAAAGCCCACGTGTTTCATTCTAGGACATTTTTTCATGACATTACAGGGCAGTAATTTTTTTTTGTTTTCCTGTATCCACATGCAAAAGCAAAATGTCCACCACGTCCATCCAGAGTCTGTCGTACTCTACCATATTATTATGTGAAATATTATCATAAATTTCAGGACAGTGTAAGTCACATACAAAGAACAAATAAGCAAATCGCAAGGTTTTCAGATAAGTCTAGTCTCCATGTGATAAAATAGTACTAAAGAACTTATTAACATAAATGTAGAAAATCAAACATTTCAACATGGTAAGGGTCTTAATGTGTGTCACAGTCTTCGAAAGATGCATAACAAGAAAATATAACAAGGATAATACACAAGAAAATAATTGTTTTCTATCATAATGAGTCAGTTAGGTAACCAAACATTCAGGATTTCCTGCATGAATTCAGATTATCAGATCTGCAGGGAGAAATGGTCAATTATACTAAAACATTTCAGAGAGTTGGGGGATTTTAGTACTCCATAGCAGCTTAAAAGAAGAAGTTGCCGTAGAATAGTGAGTTTATGTAGAAGAAACTCTCTGATGTTGGTGAGCATTTTTGAGTGGCAGATCAAAAATCAAAGTAGTCCATAAGTACAGGCTCTCTAGCACAAAATAAAGACAGGAAGGAAGCTAAATGGTTTGTATAGTTCCACATTAGCAGAAATTAGTAGGGAATAGAATTTAGTAGGGAAAAAGTAATAGCCTAAACAAAACTAAGTCTAATCAATATATCTACCAGATCAGCGTCTAGTCTGTCATCCTACCAGGTACAGTTCTAAGACCTTTGGTAAATATCTTAATGAAAAACAAAGATCTTACTATAAAAAAAAAAAAAAATTCACATTCAGAAATCTCTGCAGTCTGCATAGTCTATGCAGTCAATGTTTGTATTACAAGCATTTCAGATTGCCTTCACAGAAACCTCACTGTGAAAAGAAAAATACTTACAATAAGCCAAATACAATGCATTATGCTATTAATAAATGTGTATGCTATTACACAATAATCCAGTGAAAAGCAAATTAAATCTTAGCATCACAAATTTCAATATTATCTTAAAATTTACAAAATTATTCCAGAAATACTTAAAACTACATTCTCTCAGGGTAAAGGTTAATAATGCACAAATAATAAGAACCCATAGCATCTGAATCCTAAAAAAAAATAGGCTTAAAAAAGTAGCTGGTTCAACTAAGTGATAATGGCAGGATAAAAAGCTACAGACATTAAAAGAAAGGCAATACTGTAGAGAAGTAATAATTATCTCTATGGAAGAATGATTCCTATATGATTACCATCATGGAACTTTATCCCAACTTCCATTAGAATTCAATCAGGACCACTTGCAATGGAAAAAAAAATAAAAACACATATTGGAGCAATAAAATAGCTACTAACTATAGACTATGCACCACTACTCATCTATTTGCATAAGTGCCTTTAAATTTGAAGCTTGTAATACAGAATGTGGACATAGGGGAAAAGGTTTTATGAGGAATCCATGGACCATATAATCAGCACTATACTCAATGTTAACAGAAACTACACACAAAATGTCTTTTCTCTAATCAAGATTTTCAATAATCAGATTATTTCTCAACTTATCAATACATACATGAAAAGCAGACAGGTATTTAAAGATTGATAACTATTTTCATATTCAGAGGGAGAAAGGAAAAAACAGAACTATATACACAAATGCCTCAGCACTGAGGTGCTTCTCCAAAACAACAAAATGTGTAGAAACAAGCAACAAGGCTTCCATTCAAAGCTTTCTTGAAATATAGAAGAGCAAAAGACATTAATAACTGTTTCTAAAATGGTTGTATATATTCTCATAACTTTAAGATGTCTGCCTGCAAGCATGGTTCCAGTGTTCTGTTCCTGGAAGCCAAGCAACAGTCCATGGCACACTCTAGCAACCTGAAACTACAAGACCTAAAGACACAAGTTTCCTATGGAAATACTGACAAAGTTAACTGTCATCATGCAAGCAGTGCAACTTTAATCACATTTTATAGGTGTGAGATCCATTCAGCAAGAAATCCAAGGAGCAACATGTAAAATGGCAAAGGATCAAGAACAGATAGCCAAGAAACATAAACCTCGTCCCAGGATACCTGCATTACAATTGCACAGTTCAATGTCTGGTGAGTGCAGTTAATGTATAAAAAACCCACATCAGGCTCGCTGATCTTGACTTTCCTTTATTCACAGTTCAATGAGATGAAGTAAACTTAAAGTAATGGGAACAACAAGCTGATAGACCAATAGGTCTGCCAGGACATGCTGCTTATTAAATACAGGACACCAAAGATCTACTACTGATGATTATTCAGTCATCACTTTGATGACAATGGCTGACAAAAATTCCACCTGTGCGTTAAGGAGAAAGTTCTAGTACACACTGTAGAAACGCTCCCATCAAATAGCCTCGACGGAAAACAGGCAGAGAGTTTGCCCTAATCTGCTCCCCAGTGCTGTATTACCCACTGGTTCCCACTGTGGCTGCTTTCTCTTTTGCTCAGATTTGGTCTTTCCAATGAGAGGGAAGATGGTTTTTTTCAGCCTTCTGAGCACTTATGCTGACCTCTGTGGGGAGGTCTGCAGAACCTGTCCTTCAGAAGAGCAAAGCAACACCAAGTGTCCAGAAGAACATACACCCCTTCACTTGTCTGTGGTACAGGGTCCTAAAGAAGCAACTTCAGAATTACTATCACTGATAATGTCAATCCATAAACTATGTTTCTGCAAAGACACTATTTGTTTTGCAAAATTCACAGTTATCCAGGCTCACAGTAACCCACAAGCCCTTAATACTGCAGTTCAGTTTAGAGTGCTTTCATTACTAAGTCATGAAGGAATAATTCTCAGCATTTCTTTGCACCACAGTAGCAACAGTTCAGAGAAAGTTAGGATATGACTAATTAGGTAATAAATGCAAATCTGCATCATTATGCATGGCAAATACTTGCCTTCTAAATAATATAAAAGCACAAAACTGTGCACTTGCAAAAGTGAAAATGGCAGATTGAAACTAATCCATTTAAATTTTAAATAACATGCTCAGCTCAATTCAGGGTGAACAGAATACAGTAATTTGCACAATCCCTTAAGAGTACTTAATCCTGAGCTAGACTTCCCATTTCCAGTAACATATGCATTTCGATACAAAAAACACTACAACTCCAGAATTTTATTCTGACTACGACCAGTGAAACACTGGGAAGCATGCCACGGGCTTTTTAATCAATACCACACCACCCAGAAATAGAAATCCACACAGTCAAATCTCTCCCAAGCTTCCAAGGAAATCTGTTAAGTATAATGAAGGAAAAAAAAGTTTTGTCTGAAAACTTAACTTCTGAAAGAGAGAAAAATATTTTTAAACAGTTTTGTAGGTTATATAGTAACAAATTTTATAGACATTTCATATACTTCTTATGTTTCGGTTTCTTGAGCAGCACCTTGATGATAGTTTAACCTTACAATAATAACACAGAATTGACACCTTTGCTGCAGCTGCACTAAATGCAGATGTCTGCATGCACATGCAACAGCTGGGAATCAGCAGAGCATGGTCAAGGCACAAGTTTTCTTATCAGCAGTGTATGTTGAGAAGCACGTTAATTTCACGTGTTCATCTTTACAGTTGAAGGTATAAAAGGGAGAAATCACTCCTGACCCCAGCTCCCTCATAGGTGAAGAAAACACACAGCTGCAGGATGCTGATGTTAGAACAAGCACAGGGAATGCACTCTCTTCCTCAAAAAAAAAAGTAATCCACTCTATGGACAGCTAACTCCTCTGTTTTTGAATCATAACTGCTGTATCACTCATATCTCAGCCCTAGGGAATAAAGGAAGAGCCTTAGTCAGAAATCAGTGAAGATTGTCAGAGTAAACAAGAGTCTTACGAATTTTTTCAGTGGCCCATGAAATGACATAGTGCTTTGAGAATGTACGTGTAGACTAGAGGTTCAGTAATCTAAAGACAGCCTTCACAGTTACATTTCCCAAGGAAGCACCAAAGGCAGCACATACTCTTTAGACAAGCTTGTGTCACTTTTCTAACACCTAACAATCCAACTTTTTAAGCTGATCTATCCTGCTACATATGGGGAGTTGATGTTGGGTTCACTTTCAATCCTCTAGAGGTAAAGCACAAAGAATCTCATCGTGTCTCATTCAGAAGCACTATACCAGAGCTCTATGCATGTACAAGCTGTACAATCCATTCCATTTTTCTTGTGAAAGGCTTCAGAAAGATTACAGATCAGTGTCTGTTTTAACAGATACAAAATTCTTCACGCACTCAATAAAAGTAAACTGTGGATGGACTTGCCTTGCAAAAGGCTTGCATCCACCTCAGTAAGGGAAATCTCCAACTTGTATCATGAAAAAAGAAATATAAATAAACCCATTTTCCTTCCTTTTAGGAACAGATCTATAAATAAGGACAGCTGTATGACATTACTGAGATCTTACATTTTTTTCCATATGGCTGAAGTAAGTGGCTATGGTGACTGAGCAAAAATGTCCTAAAAAAAAGGTTTAAAAAACTTGCTCGAGTCAACAACCTAAAATAACCACATGGAACTACCCAGGTATCTCACAGTATATCACATCACACTGCAATGTCATGCAGAGAGAGCAAAAAGCAACCTGACATGGTCACAAAAGCAGATCACAAAGACAGGAGGTTAGGATATTCATTGCATCAAGCCTGCAGTGGATCCAGGCTTCTCAACTAAGGCATGATGAAAGGCTTGCTTAAGAACCTAAACACACAGTTCATACATACAACACTTTATTATTCACTGCCTAAGCAACCACAACAAATTATATTCTTCAGAGATGGAAGTGTGCTTTGAGCACGCTGATAATCTGCTAACACTGAACTGATAGCAAAGTATCACAGCCCTGGGGACAAAAGCTCATGTGCTACTCAGCTTTTCAATTAGAGATGGTGGTAAGGGCACGTGTTCAAGAGAAACAAGACCTGGATTCAATACCTTGCCAGCACATGGGTTCTCCAATCCAATCTTTCATCTCCCTGGGCTGTGACCTTGCTATCAAATTATAGGATAAACTGGAAGATCAGCCTGCTCATATTCTATTGCTGTTACTACCTTAAATCACACAGAATAAGCACCAGACACCAGTAAGAAAGAAAACAAAAGAGAATGTGATCATTCCTCTAAGGAGGGCACTCTATAAAAGGAAAAGGTCTGAGTTCCCATCTTTGTCTTCAGAATGCTGTGTTTTATTAAAAGGCTTTAAGTACAAAAGGCATAAAAATCTGGCAGATTCAAATAGTGACAGTTTCAGTCTGATCCAAGTCTTTCGAGAAGAACAGTCTGTTTAAGCGATCCTGTCATACAGGTACATTACCTCAAATCTAAGCACATAACCAGAAAATAAGTAAAGTATTAAAAACTGTTCTTGCCATCATAAAAAAAAAAAAAAAAAAAACAAAGTGTCTCTGGTACAAACAATTCATAACATTCAGAAAAATAATCACTTTAGAAGTTAGTTTTCCAAGCACATGCAAACTCAGATATACAGCTCAGAAGAAATATCATACCAAGCTTTCAAGCATTGAGCCTATCAATCAACATATGCACAGAAGTCACAATTTCAGCAGTTTGCAATATGTTCAAAATGACAGATTCTGACTGAAGATAGATAACCAAGGAATATACTACATTTTATGTAGTTTAACTTTTTTACCTGTCGGGATTTCTGTGAAAGGTAAAGTACAAAATACAGGTCTAAACTAACTTAAAATATTTCTTGTATGTCTTTTTAAGCTGTCAGCCTGTAAAATCAATGGTTTCTCTTGCTCCAGAGCATGAATACTATTTTTTTAAAAAAGGCTAGAGAATCTTGAAAGACGCTTGAGGCTATATCAATTTTCAGTGGCAACGGACTGTTCATATCTATTGCCTTTCAGTAAGGAAGGATGTCTGTCTTTCACAGAAAGCTTTCCCAAGTTAAACAGTAATGAAGTCTTATGTAAAAAAATATATATGTATATAAATATACACACATAGACTCTTTGCTTTTATTCTAGCAAAGAGATGTCTGACTTTTTTTAACAGGCTAACTTCTTATACCCTTTCTGTCAGCAGTAGATGTCATCTCTCAGCTATATAGTGAGAGTGCAATTTATCTCACCAGACTTTACACTACACTCATCAATCAAGGCTCTCTTAACCTTTTTTTCTTTTTTTTTTTTTT
>WHYT01014653.1:75785-115594 GCA_009806455.1 Tetrax tetrax
TTTTTTTTTTTTTTTTTAAAAAAAAAAAAAAGACATTTACAGAGGCCAATTTGTCTCATTCCAAAATAGGCTGCTGAAACAGCTGGGATGAACGACCCTCAGGAGATAACCCTTCTCTAGAATAGCTCTATGAGCTACTGTAACTAGTTCAAGCTTCAAAACTCACTCTTAGACATCTGAAGAGTAACAAAAGAAAAATCTAGCCCTTGTTTGCATGTTTACGTGTCCCAGGAATTGTACCAAAGAGTTCCATTACTGCTAGGATCCATTCAAAGCCCGTGGCAGTCTGGTCCAGGCAGGTGCACCATCATCTCCTTCTAATGCAGGCAACAAATGCTACCCTATTCCAGAACTGAACTTCATCTCAAAACCTTTAAAATATCAGTAAAATTAGGCAGCAATTTTTATTTATGATCACTATTTTATTATTTATTTATTTTTCACTCAGAGCTATATATTCATAAGCATGCTCATAGGAGCAATGTTAAATCAAAGCAGCTGGCTAACTTGGCTAAAAAGAGGCCTCTGGTGGCAGTTGTAAAGTATAGCTTCCCATAATTTTATGAAATATGTATGTCGATGATATAATTTTCTATATAGAAACAGCTACAGAAAGTAGACTAAGCAGTTAGATTTGCAGTGAAAATGTTGACATATTACTGCTCATCTCCAAAGCACTAACCATTTCAGCCCACCCTTCTTCATGCCTACACCACAGTTATCAAATTAGTCTTAAAGCTGTATATATTTCTCATTAAGTAAAGCATCTCATTTTAAAATAGCTGCATTGAAAACTTCAGTGTTAAAGTTATTTCATTTCTAAAGATAGTAACAATTCTGTTAAGGTTATGAGGCCTGCTCATTCCCCAATACCAACCATGAAGGCTCCTTGATTTTGTTTAAATATTACACAGACTGACAAGGAAAATACACATAAATATTTCTATATAAAAACACAGCATTTCTTGGATAAGCATAAGAATAAAACAAGCCTGCTGAGTAAAACATATACTGGCAAATGGATACGACTTCTGTAAAACTGAATTCCTTTAATAAAGCTTCATGACACTGATCCATATGGAATACAGAATCATAGAATAGTTTGGGTTGAAAGGGGCCTTTAAAAGTCATCTAGTCCAACGCCCCTCCAAGGAGCAGGGACATCTCCAACCAGATCAGGTTGCTCAGAGCCCCATCCAACCTGGCCTTGAATGCTTCCAGGGATGGGGCATCCACCACCTCTGTGGGCAACCTGTGCCAGTGTTCTACCAACATTAAATATCAAGAACCCAAACGTTAGGCACATGATCAGGAACAATCACACACCTACAAGAACCTAGATAAGGCTCCCTGCCTTCTAGAAAGGATGGCAGACAGGAGACTCACAATTCTCCATGTTATTGTAACAGGTATGTTAAGATATGAAAGGTATGAAAGACGTGAATGGAGATGTGGAGGGAGTGAGTGCAGCAGCAGGCCAAGGACTGAAATAACAGCCTGTACTGATCACAAAGAACACTACTCCCAGCAGTAAAACTGAAGGATGTGTTTTTAGTTAAAACCCAAAACGCTGCTCTTTGAAAAGATCACAGCACAGTCTCCCATCAGTAGAGGACCGTGCACTCCAGTACCAGCAGAACAGCAATAAAGTTGCAGCAGATCACATGCACCATCCTTTTCCTCTGCATCCACAGGACAAGGAAGTCATAGACTTATTTCAAACACATTTCAAACATATGAAAGACAAGGAAAAACATTAAAAATTGGCCTGAAATCTATGGAGGTTGACGTAAGTAACAGCCTGAGGCAACGAGCAGTCTGTAACAGCTGATGATTGGCTTATTGGTTAGACGGTAGTAGCAATCCCATTATCACTTAAGAGCCTGCAAGGAGGATTTAAGCAGACCAGCAGAGAGCCAAGGACTTCCTCTGGCACAGCAAACTTTTCTACTGCTCTCTTGGTCCTTAACACTAGCATCTCAGGAAGGGAACAAGTCCTGTCACTAGAACTGACCCTGTAAGCCACTGTCATCTGCAACAGCAAGCAGCTGCAACTATCATTGCCATTCTTCTACTTATGTTGGTGATTACCTTAAAAGCTTCCCAGGAGGCAAATTAGGTTTAAAAGTTTCAGTGTTGTATAGTACCAAATGCAAATCACTAATTATTTTCAGTTGAGCAAAACATTCAAGATCTACAGAAAAAGATAATTTAACATTTCTCCCATCAGACTGGCCAGCCTGCAGCCATACTAATAGAAGAGCAATGCTAAAAACATTTACTGTTTGCTATTTATTATAACAAATAGCTGAAGTACCTAGCCAATGTGCACTATATTTCTCTTAAAATAACTTTCTTCCAATTCTGAATAGTAAACTCATTAATAGATTTAAAGCAACAGGCCTATCTGTTCCATTTTTTCATTTATGCCACATTTACCTTAAAAGATATTCAGGATGGAATATAAGTGAAAATCTTCATGGAATATCTATTTTAAAGTATAGATTTGCAAAACATTGTACAACTAAAGCTCTGCGCTTCCTATGCGCAGCTGCATTTTTTCCTGATGGTGTTTCAGTACAGGTCCAATCGAACAAAACGGACTTAGCTGCTCTTTCAAAGAGATGCTTTGTTACCATAGAACAACAGCTCAAATCTTTAAAGAAGGAAAAAAAATAGCTAAAAGAAATTGAATAATTTTACTTTTCCAGAAGGCATTATTATTAAATAAATCCAGAAGGATTTATTATTGCCAAATTTTCTCTTCATATTGATGACAACAACTCAACACTTTGCATTTTTTACAGATAGAAAGTACATCCAAGTAACATGAAATACACTGCAAACAAACACTGAAAACATTCAAATTGAGAAGATCAAATTCATATGAAGCAATACATAGCTATGCATGTAAATACACAACTTGTTACCCATCCACCACCAGACAATAGGACACTGCCAATAGCAGATGCCCAACATGGATCTTTCCTCCGATAATCCGCTCCATCCAGTCCCACCGGCAGTCCCTCAGAGAAACATAACAGTAAAATTCGTATTGTGGAGAAATACAAGCTTTGCCATAGGGTAGCAGACCAACGGCTCATCTTTCCTTTTACCACACTTAATCTGTTTATACTTTACCTGACCAAGAACAAGCCCTTTACTGAGCAACTACAGAATGACAAATCACTTGTCTACACTGTTAAGGTACTCCAAAAACATACAGAGAGAGTCGGATAAGAAGGTGTGCCTCATCTACCCTATTTAAACATCTGTACAGTCTGACCTAGCTGTACATATGATACCATATTGCCTTAAAATAGAAAGAGACAGGCAGAGAAGGTACTTGATGGAGTCACAGACCTTTTTCAAGCCCATGGCTCTTTTCATCCCCACGGCTATCTTGACTCAGTACACTACAGTTACCAGGCCTGAGTTAACTCAGCTGCAGACACCTCTTGTTTCAGGGTGATTCGATCAGCAGCATAAAATGAGCTACTGTACAGAGACTGAATTAGGATCCAATGAGTTGTTAGCCACAAGAATTCATGAGATCCTAAGTCCTGCAGGACTGTCGATTTGCCAGCTTAAGGAAACTCACAGCTCTGGTAGAAGCAGCAAGCATTCTGCTAACCCACACAACTCAGGATCATAGAATCATGGAATGATTAGGGTTAGAAGGGGATTGTAGTCCAATCCCCCTGCAAGGAGCAGAGACATCTCCAACCAGATCAGGTTGCTCAGAGACCCATCCAACCTGGCCTTGAATGTTTCCAGGGATGGGGCATCCACCACCCCTCTGGGCAACCTAGTCCAGTGTTCCACCACCCTTGTTGTAAATTTTTTTTCCTTTTATCAAGTCTGAATCTACCTCCCTCTATTTTAAAACCATTATCCCTTGTCCTATCACAACAGGCCCTGCTAAAGAGTTTCTCCCCATCTTTCCTGTAGGCCCCCTTTGGTCAGTGAAAGGCCACTATTAGGTCTCCCCGGAACCTTCTCTTCTCCAGGCTGAACAGCCCCAACGCCCTCAGCCTGTCCTCATAGGAGAGGTGCTCCAGCCCTCTGATCATTTTCATGGCCTCCTCTGGACCCACTCCAACAGGTCCATGTCCTTCTTACATTGGGGGTTCCAGAGCCGGACGCAAACTTGTTTAAGCTTAAACAACCCCCCTGCTTCTTGCAGGGGGGTTGGACTAGATGACCTTTGAAGGTCCCTTCCAACTCTAACCATTCTATGATTCTATGATTCTATAAATCAAAGGAGCCATTAATGTAAAGTGAGGGATAAACCTTTGGCTATGCTCTAATTGTTAATGCCGTAAATAATGCAAAGACAAAAACATCAGCATACAGAAAATTTCAGAGCATTGCAGTCCAAAAGTACATTCATCAGCATTGGTACTGTTGGATGGCAGTCAGCTAGCACCTCTTCTCTCCTAGTTGTCAAGTAGCTTAACAAAAACTGGTTTCATGGAAAAGACTTCAGACTAATTTTAATAAGGTAGCTATGGAAAAGACCTATCTATAAAAGTGCTCCCAAAGCAGCAATACTAACATTTATTTTGCAGAATCTAAGTTTATTAATGTATTTATAATGTTAAAAGTACTTCATCAAACAGGTAAGTGAAAAATGAAAGAAAAAAAAAGATTACAGGCACTGTAAATAATGCACACAAAAAATTGCTAATTCAGGACATCAGGAAAAAGGTTAGATAATAATCAGGAGGGGGGAAAATCAAGTTTTCCAGATATAAGGTTTTGCTTTGAAGACCTCCAGTTTGTTTGTTGGGTTTTTTTTTAATTTCCCAAATGCTACTTTTTAAAAGTGTACCTTGGGTTTATTTCTTACATTTACAAAGACTTTTGGGAAATACATTTCCTTTACGGTTGTTCCTCCCAACAGCTTTTAGTTGCTGAAGAGAAAGCAGTGCAAGGTGGAAAAAAAAAAAAAAAAAAAAAAAAAAAAAAAAACAAAGATTTCACCTGATCACCACAGACAGCAAAGATGATACAAAGAGTCAGAAATCATGGAAAAGCAGTTTTTAAGTTTGTTTAAATCCTGCCCTCTGCTTCAATGCAAAAAACATGTATTCTAACATGTATTGAACTCTGAAACATAATTCTCCTTCAATGCTAAAGCAAATGTTTGGTCCATGCAGTGTGCATTTACTTTTCGTACATGATACAGAACAATATATACAACACCCAGCAAAAATGTAGGCCTTTAAAAAACTTAAAGAACAAAGTGATCATTAGTTGTGTTAAGGTTGTTATTAGTGGGGTGGGTTTTTTGTGTTTTTAAATTAACATGCATCATTTCCATACCTTGCAAACAGTCTCTGTATCCCAGGGTAAGATTGTCCTCAGATCAATAACTTCACAGGACACACCAAGCTTTTCTTGAGCCATTGCTGCCACCTCTTTGATCACATGTACCTGAAAAGGCAATGTATTATCACAAAGTAAACATTTAATTTCTGTTTAAGATGTTCTAAATTACACTTACTGAATAGAAGCAGTGAATTAACATATTACCTGCATGTTTAGCGGAAACCTTTTTATTCAGTAATCCAATAAGCATCTATTACTCAGTTCATTCCTCTTATTTACTGCCTACATTATTCCAAGTATTCTAGCACCACTTCACAAACTAACTTCAATGAAGTTAGTTGAAAACAAAACTATTGCTTTCTAGAAAAGTATCTTTCAGTTAACAGTATCAGGCCTCTCTATTTTATATTTGTAGCAAGGTTGGGGTTTAGGATAAGTTTTTTGCAAGACTGTAACTAAGCTAAGACCCAAATATATCAGAATAATGTATTTTGTTGTAGCAGTCACATGAAATCCTGCAAGCAGCATTACATACATTCAAAAATAGTCCTAGTAACTACACTTACTACAATTTACTGAAAATGCAACAGATTACCAAGCTATCATCTCCAAAGCATTATCTTAGGAACAGTTAGGAGACATAGCAAGAACCATGTGAAAAAAAATTACCTGTAAACATCCAGGCCTGAACCCCACAATCAAAGCATATTGACACAAATATGAGAATATGACCATTCACTGGTCTTCCAACAACGCTTAATACCAACATTACAAACATTGCATTATCTGATTATTGTAATTGACACCTTACTAAAACAAAAAAGTGTTCCCCTCTAGCAAAAGGCTTGTACTGAATTAGAATACACATTATTCACTACTCACCAGTCAAGGAATGAACTTAACAGCACATATGTCAAAGTAGATGTAAAACAATACACTTCTGTTAGCGTCTTTTTCATAAGGTATGTTATGACATGAACAGAAAAGAAAGCAATACTACATACATTCAAAACTATATCTTGACATTATGTCATACAACACTTAAGCAAAACATATTGTAAGCATTGGCTTCCCTAAAACAAACACTATAGCAAATGTTCCAACACAGAAAATAACAACTGTTATGACAACAACTCAGATTATCCTCCACAAACACCTCAGCAAAAAGTATTTGCTCATGGGATATGAGGGTAAAAAAGAATTTCTCAATATGATGCTGTCAGTTAACTCCGATGTTTTTCTTATTTAGAATGTTTCACAATACAGGTTTGGCCTGAGGCAGATGACCTCCATCAAGCAATTTCTAGGCATAGGTAAGGGGTTGGAGGCCAAGGACCACCACCAATAAACAATTTGAATGAAGTCATCTTGGTCTGCAAGGCAACAGAATTTAACAATACGGACATGGTCAGGCAGTGTCAGCTGCCTGAGAATCATAGAGCAGTATTAAATTCTGCATAGAGCAAAAATCTATGATGAAACAAGATGATTAAGGATTTAAACATGTATCTACATAATGCAAATATGAGTAGCTAAACGCCAAAGGACAACTTTAAAAGGTAAATCAATACAAGTATTGTAATAATAAAAAGAAAATATAGCTTGTTGTGTTTTTGTTTATACATCTGTGACTGTAAGAAGAGGGTTTGAGAATTTTCAACATGACACACGGGAGAGAGGTTTCTGCCGTTTCTCTGATGTGTAAGTGAGAATGCTTACGCAATTCACAGGGGATAAGGATTCGTTAATGACCATAAAACACTGAGCACAACTGGAGAAGAACAAAAAGCCATTACTGCCCCTTTTTAGTATCACTCAGGAAAGCAAGGATCAGGCAAACCCACGAGAGCAGCAGCTGCCAAGCAACTATGTAACGTCCGGAATCACGAGAGAAGTAACCAGTGAGTACGTGCAATCACTCTGCCTATTAACAATAAGCTCTGGATTGGTTGCACATTTAGCAATCAAGTTCCAAGTTTATGTACACAGCCTGCAAACACTCTCAGCACAAAGTCACTGAATATATTTGATCTGCAGAAGCCTGACACATCCAAAACATGTTGGATTTACTGCATATGCACTAAGCATCTAGGCCCACGCCGCATCATACAGCCACAGCCATGGTTTCATCAGCTCCTAAATTTGGATGAGGGCTGCACATCAGTCCTATTACTATTCACATCAAAAGAACAGCCTATCTTTTAACACTTGGCCTACATTATCCAAGCTCCAAAGCACATAAAGTGTTTTGAAGGATATCAATACAAGTTCTCTCTGCACTACTTCCTACTGGATAAACTCAGGATACTATTAAATCTCTATAGCCAGCTTTCAAGCCATTACTTTATAAATGAAATTCTTGGGAATATGACATCACTAAGATTTCATCCAAATGGAGCAAAAATTTACACTTTCAAAAGAGAATATAAAGAACTATAGAAACTGTTTTCTGATGGAGAAATGAGTACAAGTAAAGTTATTGAAGGAGTACGCAATTCAATACTAGTGCAAAGTATCAGAGACCAGTAGGAATAACCATAGATATAAAGGAAATCAAGTAGTCTGAGAACAAGGAAACTACCACAGAAAAGCACTGAAGATTCTGAAGATAACACATTTCAAACAAAAAGGAAAAAAAAACCAAAAAAAAAAACCAAAAAAAAAGCCATAACTCCAGGGATCAATTCATACTTTTGTGATTATTGTTATAACACACTCTCCTCTAAAACTTTCCCAGAAATAATTAGGCCAGGAGAAGAGCAATTTTCTTAATTATAGGTTAAAGGTAATAAAACATTTTTTCTGGTAATTCCAAACTAGAATCAAATTTCTTTTCTATAATTCTTGAAAACAAACACTTTTTTTTTTTTTTACAAGGTTTTTCAATATTTGCACATCTTAATTGGAGGGGGAGTGTCCAATCATATTCTTGAACAGTTTTGAAATATAACTGTTAGAATCAAAACTGTATCAATCCCTATTTATATTAAACGTTCAATGGATTTTAGCTCTTTATACAAAGGGCACCCCAGACTGCACTTTTTTAAATCATGCAGTAAAAGTCTATACTTTTCTTTCAGCACACTACTTCGAACTCTCCTTTCCCATTGTCTTCCTTAAAATCACATCTCACCGCCCCATTCTTAAATATATCACTTTCATAATAACAGATAAATCATTAACCTCCTGCACAGGTACCTCTTCCACATTTCCAAAGTCAGTCCAAAAATTAGTAAAATCTTACCCAATAAAAAGCAGGTTTCATATAAATATAGATACTGGCAATCATTTATTCAAGTATATAGTGATGGAAGATGCATGCAGGTTATTGTCTGGCACCTGAGCCTGAACACACCACTATTCAAACATCACCTAATCTTTAGTCTAGGCTTTGCTGGATGACAAATAGCTTGGAAAGCCTTACCGACCTGAGTGCCCCAAGCAACCAGTGTCACATCACTGCCTGACTGCAGCACCTCAGCTTGAGACAGTGGAATGTTGTAGGGTTCCACAGGAACTTGTTCCACTGAATAAATAAAAACAAAGGGAAAAATAAGCATTAGCTTCCTTTACTATTCAATATTATCCCATAAAAATATACAACTAAAAATTTTTTTCAGTGTTAATCCTATATAAAACAATAGACCAAAATCACATTGAGTATTGGCCTTTACTTGAAAGATTTAGCTGTAATTAAAATATTTTTAATTATACTGTCAAAAACACATTCTGTGTAGTGTTTATTTTATGGTATATACCACAATAATAAGATACACATATACACAACAATGATAGTAATAAGTTCTGGTGTACTCCAAGTCAAAATACCAGCATCAGATTTGGAGATGGAGACTGCTACAACTGTTAAAAAAAACCTCAAGTAACCACTGCAGTTAATTCTAACAAGTATCAAAAGAGCCTTCAAATTATATTTCAATACTCAGATGAGAAAGAAAAGCTGTGCCAGTGCCCTCCTGATATATGTCAAGAATCATGCTTCAAAATTTTATGTTTAAACAGAGGGAAAAAGTTTTCAGAACCTACACAGAAAGCGTCAGCAAGAACTTGTGATTATAGCAGTCTTAGTCTAAATATCTTTGATTTGAAGAAGATGTTATGTATTCACCAAAAATACAATTAGAGAGAGTGGATAAAAATTAAGCATCTTTTCTTCTGTAAGCCATTTAAGGTGGTTCCACTCAACTTAAGAGTCATTTACTAGTTTTCAGATGTTAGGTCAGTTGTGCTAGTTTTGAATCAATGCTCCAATGCTCTAGTCATTACCTAGTTTAATGATTAAAACTGTGATTAAAAACTTCCATGTATCATATTTTAAAATAAATATTGTTTTCATCTAAAGGTGCACTTGTCTATGCACCAGAAAGTCAAACAATACTTCTTAGAATAAGCTCTAATGATAAATGGGGAAAAAAAAATACTCAACTCTTTCTAAATACACAAAACCCATTTATAAAGAAGGCACTCTATTTTTTTTTTTTGTTAACATATTTCATAGTTCATAAAACAGTTATTGGGTTCCTGCTGAAAAAAATTGCTGAACTATTATGATAAATAATCCTACTGAGTGATACCAGCAAGAGAGAAAGTAAGTGGTTTGTATTTTTTTCTTCATTGGTATGGCAGATCCAATACAAGCAGAATGACCTAGGGTTTTTTCCTGGCTTACAAGTTATAAACATAACTTTTCAATAAATCAAGCAGTGAATATTATTGGTTTTTTTAGAAATTAGAGCAGATTTTTTTTTTTTTTTTTTTGCCAGTAATGATGTATAAATACTACTCATTTCACTGAGTCACCGAATGGCTGAGGTAAGGAAGTGACCTCTGGAGATCACGTAGTACCAAACCCTCTGCTCAGAGCAAGGTCACCTAGAGCCAGTTGTTCAGGGCCATGGCCAACCAGGTTTTGAGTATTTCCATGGTCAAAGACTACACAATCTCTCCGGGCAACCTGTTCCCGTGTTTGATCACCCCCACAGTAAAACAGTTTTTGCCTACGCTTACATTAGAGCTATCTCACTTCACCTGAACAAGCACAGAGGAGACATACATATGAACTAAATCATTCATCCTAAAAAGAGAACAGGAACTTATTTCCCAGCATAATTCCCAACATATGTCCATTCAATCAAGAAAAGAAGAAAAAAAAAAAAAAATTAAACAGAAGCTGCTTTTAAACATAGTACAAAATCAGATCTCTTTGCAAACTATTATTTTTAATGTATTAAAATATCAGTGTCTTCCTGTAATAATTTAATTGAACAACAAGTGGCTAAAGGAGTAAGAGTGGGGAAATGCACATCCAGTCCTTGCTCACTGCATATTGGAGGCTGAGAGTAAAGCAAACTCAGCTTCTATGGATTTTGCACATTGTCAAACCCTCAAGCAAAAGAAAGCAGAGATCCTGAAAGACAATGAAACCCACAACTGTGCTAACTGTCTTTTTCATGGGATTGTCATCTACGTGAAACCTGGAGAACAAGAACCTTATAAAGATGCCACCAGACCTTCAAGTGGAAACCCAGGCAACTGACATGAATGAGGAGGATTTGAAGAGACAGTGGGATGCACCACAGGAAGAACTAGAGGTGTGTAGGATACAAAAAGAGCTCCTTCTCTGTGCAATGGTTTTATCCACCTAGGGAAATTAAATATCCCATTACACAAATTAACTAATTTCTTATTACAGCTAAACCATTCTGCAACAAGATGTCCATTGGATGAGTTCATCTACAATTCCTGAAACTTTTAAATGCAAACTTCAGCTTCTCAAAAATCTACAGGGGAAGTCCAGATTTGGCAGGATTTTACTGAAATGCCTTTGTATAACTCTTCCCTCCACTAACAATGATGAAAAGTAGCATATGAAATTATTCTATGCAGATTCTTCCATAATAATTAACCAAACCACGACAACAATGTTTATACCAAGCAGCCCATTAATCTATTACTGAAGATACAAATGCAGTATTTTAAATAAAATATTTTAAATCCAAATTTCAAATAAAGCAATTAACAAAATGTTGTAATTATTAGTGAGGGCCATCACAAGTTAATTTTAAGAGGCTGCACCATCTGTTGCTTTTTCTAAAATAGCAATCTGAACAGCAGAAAGAAAACACATGTTTTCTCATCTTACCTGTCTTGTCTCTATAACAACCACTGATGCAAGTCGTATTTATTTCTACACCACCAATGTCGTATATAGTACAAATAAATGAAACTGAAAAGGTCAAAAAACATCAGAGTAGGTTCTCCACGAGATGTCTAAACCTGATAATGTCAAGGTGACTCATCTTCTCCTTTGATTCACAACCATTATGTGCTCTTGACATTGCACAGGCTGTTAACTACTTTTTTCTAAATCAAAGCCTTCTTTTTATTTTTAATTCAGATATTTTCTTAGTATCTCTGACATTTAGAGGGACATTACTACGGCACTTCCAATAACATCATAATTTCATAAGTTAACCAGCAACAGAATTCTCTCTATATATGCATACTTGGATATTTAACTCCAGACTTTTACCCAGAAAGGCTTACTTTTTTTTTTTTCTCCTTTCTAATTTTACACAAGGCAAATGAACATACACAAAACTTCTGATGACCACTGTAAGATTATGTGGAAGGAAAGAGCATTTGTTCCCTTAAGGGTTTTTGGACAATGACCTTTTCAGTGCAAAAGGGGGTAACAGGAAAAGGGAGAAGCCATAAGGAAGAACACACAGGGACACAGACTTAACCAACAAATTATGAGGGGGGCAGGAACAAGAACCAAACCTGCTCAGTCCCACTTATTCATGAAGGTATGGGGATGTGAGTGTTTCTTTCAGTAAGATTATTATTATCTGAGGGAGGACCTTGTCAAATGGGATGATAAAGAAAAAGAAGAAGCTATAAACAAAATATACAAAGACACAAATCTCAAGACAAACACAACAGAAACAAAGACAAGAAACAAACCTGGTCAGGTAAACTGAGTGGGGGGCTATGAAGAAACTATGGGCAACACAGGACCTTGCAACTGACAAGCACAAAAACCTGAGAGCCCAGAGTGTTGGAGAGGTGTGCCTGGAACTACACCAGCTGATGAGGGCACGTGAAGGTGAAGGGGGTTTGGGAGGAACAAGGTGGGGAACAAACAGAAAGGGTTATAGAAAGGGCCAGTTGCACATAAAACAAGACCAAGTCAGCATGTTTGACAGTCCTGTGCTTGATCATGGTGGTCAGTCCTAGCTTCTTTTGAAATCCTTTCTTAACTGTGTAATCTCACCCTCTGTCCTGTGCAGGGGTGTGTGCTATAAGGACTAAGTGCCAGCTTCCGGTGAGAGCAGCATAAGAAGACAAGACCCTGGGCCAGCAACAGGAGTCAAACCAGGGTGCAGATGCCCTGGGCCTGTGGTGTGAGCTACGGGAGCAAGCGGGGGTCTGGGCCACCAGCTGCTGCGGTGGGAACAGCATGCGTCCAAAACATCAGCTACCAGGAGAGACTGGAGTGAGGCAAGTAAAAGGCTGTTCTTTCACGTGTGGGAACCACGCAGGGCTGCTAGACAGGCTAAGATCCTGTTCTGATCAGGAACAGGGCTGCTAGACAGGCTAAGATCAGGAGTTCTGAAAAGAAAAGAGTTGTCCAGGGGGAGAAACACTGTCATTCCGCACTCCATATACGTACATCCAAGCTGGTGGTGGCACTGCCATAACTGTTCAAGTAAGAGTAAAGGTGAGCACTCCAAATAGCCCAGGCACACCGAGGAACAGCAAGTCCTCTGCTAAACAAACTGCTAGTAAAGGGGGTGACTGTGCAAGAGAAATAGGCAGTCTTGCCTGTGGGCTCAGCCACAGATGCAGCACTGCACTGCTTCAGAGTCTGGGAAGAAGAAATCTGCAATTACTAGCTACAACTATGCATGCTAAGTATGCTTTTTCTTTTCTCATCGGTTACTGCTTTATGATATATATCTTACATATTTACATATCTGTATAAACATATACATGCACATAGATAACATGCTACATATACCTATACATAAACACATATATCTGTATATAGGGACTATTTCAAATTGGTTGCACATCAGAGCTAATGCAGAATATGAAACTTCTCAATGGTACTTCATTCAAACAGAACAGATAGTTCTCTTCCGTAACTTTTAAAACTTACTATTAACAGACAAAGTCTAAGATCTCTAAGTCCACTCCCTCCTTTTGGTGTTACTAGGGCTCTTGGATATCTGAAGCGTGAGTTACTTTTTGAATGAACCAGAAAATGTTTTCAAAATGTTCTTGCAAAGCTGTTCTTCACTTTGGAAGTTGCCTTTTCTCCTCGGTTCATCACAGTGCGAATGTGGTGAACTTGCGGCAATGTTACTTTGATACCCACCTTGCTCCCACAGATGACTAAGCTGAAGATTTAAGGCCTAGTTTTATTCTTGTATCTTGTGTGGGCAAAGGCATGTTTGGACAGCAAATATTCATACAGAAATGAATGTTCATTTAATAACATGGGTAGTTTTACCTCATGTCTGAATAAGCATACAACATACTTGAATAAGCAAATCTGTGTTCATTTGGGAAGACATCCAGCTAAATTAATTATTCCAAAAAAAGAGCAACCACATTTTCCATGTGATAGTCACACTGAAATATTTCGTGCTACAGCTGTGATTTTCCTTGGAGAGTAGACTTGTGTTTCAAAATACTTACGAAGATTTTTTTTTTTTTTTGTACAATGTCTTTACTGTTATTAAAAAAATCTATGCCTGAATCTTGAAAAACTTGCCCTCTCATCAACAAGCCAAAAAAAAAAACCCCAAACAAAAAACAAAACTTGAAAGCAATTGGTGGGCCTATATAGCTCCTTGGAGATATGCATCAGATGCAAAATCACAAGGTTGATTTAAAACAGCAATGGTCTGGCACCTTGCTTAATTTTCTCAAAAAGCAATTTCAAGTTATATACATCCTAAGCTACATATATATTATCTTTCATCAGCAGCATTTAACAGCTAATTTCAATAGCAGCAACACTTAGGGGCAGAAGCAGAGGGCAGTTTTTTGTTTGGTTGGGGTGCAGTGGGTGTGAAGGTTTTGTCATTTTTTGTTTGTTTGGGTTGGTTGTTTGTTTGTTTTAAACAAAGCATTAGTGGCTTCCACCCACATGAACAAGGACAGATACCCTGTATGTTAAAGACTATCCCAACTATAGCCTAGAAATTTCAAAGATATTAACAACTCTGAACAAAATATCATGGGGGCTATTCAGAGGCCTCAAAGAGAGAAAGAAATTCCATTAGAGGAGAATGATGAAGTTCAAATACCTACATTAATTTTACACATAGAAAATACTCCTTCCCATTATCATCTTTGACACATTAATTTTTCAATGAAGTCTCTACACACCCAGTGTAACATCAATCATTAAGTTCTCTGCAACAAACATGTCTATTCACATGAAGCTAGAATAAAAAAAAAATTATGGTGGGGCAATATAATTTCATTATTCAATGCCTTAGCCATCATCATGGAAATAAAATTCTTTTTTGTCTGTAACAATAAGGTCCTGGTTCTTGGGTGGGGTTTTATACCATATTATACAATTAATATCCTGTCTTTCTCCTAAAAATGTATCAGTGTCAAAGTGAAAGCTTCTGGTAGAAATCAACTCACCTTACCTTGCTTCCTACTCCCCCCCCCCCCCAAAAAAAAAAAAAAAAAAAATCAGAGATAAATAAAGAAACAGAGGACATCTGGTACCATTTTTTCTTCTTGTTTTGGAAAGCCTGCATATTCCCAGCCTTGGGAAGACCCTGTAGTATTTTGAGACACTAATGGAAAGAGACAAGAAATACGTATAGAGTTCAAGCTTATTGTGTAAGTGAATTTCTGAATCTGTACTATCTTTTCCCTGCTAGAATCAACACACTAATACAGGACATTATAAAAGTTTGCTCTGCTCAATATATAAGACAATTGCATTTTAAAAATTCTTCTTTTCACCATTTCCTGTTCATCAGGCTTGTGTCTCATTGCTGGTGCCTCTGGACCAAACAATCATGGTGACCCCGGTCCATTTCTGAATTTACCAGGCCACTTCATTTCTATGGTGGAATTACTCAAACCCCAACCATGGCCAGCAGCATAAGAAGGAACTCCAAGAAAGATTAATTTCCTAGGAGAAACTCCCAGACAGCACTCTTCTTCCAGTTCAAGCTGACCCAACCGACAAAGGACAGCTAAGCAGTTAAGAAGATGAACTAACAATGCCAGAGGGAGAGGTTTTCAATGAAAATAAAAGGAACATCAAAACCCTTCCACGTAATAAAATATTTCCACTTTAAGTTGTAGAAATAATTAAAATTCCACTCAAAATGGTCTCAAAATGAAAGATGTTACCTGTTACAATCATCCTCGTCACATGTTGACATAAATGTACTGTAAATTTCAGCCCAGATCACAAAACTGATGTTCTTAGAAATTTTAAGATAAAAATGTAGGTACTGTCTCTGAAAATCAGGCCATTGGAATATAGGAGGGAATCACAGTCTTTCAGAAACTACCAACATCATCTTGCAGCAATGTTTTGGTTCATTACTGACCAGCGTATAAACCACATTAACCACTACTTCAGCACATCTTTACTAAAGATTTCAATCACAAGGATGATTTTTGTTTACTAGACAATCCCAACAATTGCTTTACAAATTATTTCATCAAACACAAAAATCTCCCTATATTCTCAAAAGCTGTGTGATATTGATGTGCAGCCATTCACTCCACTATGAAAGCAAGTATTTTATTAACTCTACAGTCTCTGTGACTTGTAAATACCTAAACAAAGAGAAAGAAAGGGTTGTTTTAAAGACACGGTGATTTTAAACTTCTGGGTTTTTATTTGTTTAACAGGACTCTAAGACTCCAGTTCATTTTCTAAACTACTTCATCTAAATGAAGGCTCAGAGGTCTTTATTGCTAAATTTCAGTAATCTCTCAAAACACACTGAACTTAAGGAATGCAATACCCTTTGAGTACATCACACCAAACTAAAAATAGTTGCACTTTAAAAAATACATTGCTAACAGGAATTCTGGGTCTTTTTTGAAAATATAAAAGCAAATAAGCAGTTTCCCCAGTAAATAGCCTATTTGTTCCTGAGTTTTTCTGTTGTTTTTTGTAGCTTTGATGTTTGATTTCCAAGTCTTTCCCTTCTTATTTTTTGGTTCTCTTCTCTAGGAAGATAATAAATTTCCTAACAAAATGGATGCATGATGGAAAAGTGCTGTTAAAAGATCCAAAGTGTCATAGAATGGTTTGGGTTGGAAGGGACATTTAAAGGTCATCTAGTCCAACCCCCCTGCAGTGAGCAGGGACATCTCATCAGGGCCTGTTGTGACAGGACTAGGGGTAATCGCTTTAAAATAGAGGGAGGTAGATTTAGATTGGATAGTAGGAAAAAATTTTTTACACTGAGGGTTGTAGAGCACTGGAACAGGTTGCCCAGAGAGGTGGTGGATGCCCCATCCCTAGAAACGTTCAAGGCCAGGCTGGATGAGGCTCTGAGCAACCTGATCTGGTCAGGGATGTCCCTGCTCCTTGGAGGGGCGTTGGACTAGATGACCTTTAAAGGTCCCTTCCAACCCAAACCATTGTATGATTCTATGATTCTATCTCCAACCAGATCAGTTTGCTCAGAGACCCATCGAGCCTGACCTTGAACATGTCCAGGGATGGGGTATCCACCACCTCTCTGGGCAACCTGTTCCAGTGCTTCACCATCCTCATCATACATTTTTTTTCCTTATTTCTAATCTAAATCTACCCTCTTTTAAAATACAAACATTTTGTGCTTTGCTCAAATTCAGTTCAAACAGAGTCAATTTATAAATTGGATTGACAAATTCAAGCATTGTTTGTATATAAAGTTCTATGACACAGAAACACTGAAGGTAAGTGATGGTTTCAGTTCTGTTTTATCAGTTGCTCACCCAATCACTCTGCCTTTCTCCACATGCAATATTTGTTTTCATCCATTATCTGTTCTCAGTCCAGTTTCTCTAGTCCAAAGAAGTAACAAGCAATTTTTTACAACCAACTCAAGCACAATCATCTTCAAGTTACAGTGTTCTTTTATGTTATACATAATCATAGCTGTTAAAACTTCTTTGAACCAAAAAGCTCACTGTAGTGAAAACAAATATAAATAGGAATGGCAGTCGCACTTCCTTTCACATAAGATTAAAATCTAAAAATCTTGAAAATCTGCCCCCTTAGAAATTAAGCACTTCAAAGAAATTTTAACTTTGGGAAAATGGTGATGGTAAGGTTCAGTTATTTTGTAAAAATAAAAACTGATCTGGAAACTTATTTTAATATCTAGAGTTATCAAAAAGCAAGCAGTTTAACTTATTTCAAATTCATATTGCAATTCGATAAAGGATAATGCCTCTTACTTTCATTTATTCTTTCGTTCTTAAACCCAAGACTGTACACAGCATTCAACTTCCAAAGTTAACTGAGCATGAACCAGACTGTAAAAGTTCATTTATCTTTGCAGCCAAATTCAGATATCGTAATCAGTTTTCACAATTCCTCTAAAAACGCAACCCCCAAACATAGCTAGAGACAAAACAAGTCAAGACTTCGGCTACAGAATTGTTTTAACTGTGACTATCAATACATATGTGCAAAAACCCCAAGGTGTTGCTTTATTGCAAAATATAGCATATAAATCTTTACCTGCAGCTCTGTAAAGTATTTTAGGTTCAAAGAATATGCATGGATTTTTGTCCTCTATGCATGACAGCAGCAGTCCTTTGGCCTGAAGAGGACTCCTTGGAATAACGATCTGTAAAAATATTTTTAAAACACTTTATTTAAAGTGCAATTCTGCTACAAGATTCCTCAATTAATATAAAAAACCAAGCAATTATTTACTTTAAATTAATCTAGATATAGATTGAGCAGTTCTTACAAAGTGAATTAACATCAGCGCTACGTTACTAACACATGCTCCAAATTTTGAATTTTATTTTACTCACTGATGGGCTTGAATAGTTTTCCCCTCTGCACCATGATTTAAATGGACTCCCTTCCAATAAGGCAGAACTAACCTTTTAACAATAATATTTTGAGGTAGAAGGAACAGAAAGTCAGCCAGATTTAAAAAAAAAAAAAATTACACATCAGCTTAGTAAAATTAGTGTAGATGTATGACAAAAAAGTTCAGCTGAGTGATCCTCAGCTGCTTGGGTAAAGAGTCACCAGAGCAGGCCTGGAAGGTATTCAGACTTAGTCCAGTAAGTTTTGAAGACTGAAAAAAAGAAATAGCTATTTAAAGTTGACTTACTTCGCTTATAGTGGAAGCCTGAAATTTGTTTATTTTGGAAATGAACAAATACCAAAAAATACCTGAAACTATTATCAAGACAAGAGAAAACTAAGCAAGGCCTCCAGATGTAATGTGAGTACTTGGAAAGAAAAAGTATAACTGATTTGCCAACCAATTTTCGGTAATCTAAGAGAATGTTGATTATGAATGAAAATCACTGAATTTTCACAGTTTAAATGAAAATAGAACCCGAGAGCTCAATTCCCTCAAATCAGAAGGGCTTGCTAATTAACATCCCAGAGATCTCAAAGAGCTGGCACATGCAGTGTGAAGTCTACTAGCAAACATAGCTGTGAAGTTAGAGGCGGCCCCCTCTGACTGGAAGCATTAATTGTAGCACTTGGTTTAAAGAAAAAAAAAAAATCCATGTAACTACAGACATGTTAAATTACTGACTCCAGGAGTTTCCAAGGCATCAAAATATTTTTTGAGAGTAACAACATTTAATTATATAAAATTAATAGAAAAGAGTCAAAACGCAACCTAAATCTGCTATCACATCAAATTAACTTGATAAATGACTTTTCTAAACAAGGGAGAAGCAGTCTATTAATATTTCACCAAATGATTTGGTAACAGACACATGGGAAATTATCTGGCTGATGAATGTTACTCGTGCAGCTCCTTAGGGATCATTTTTAGGACAGACTTTATTTACCTTATCCATTTACAATGTTAAGTCAGAACATAATAATGAAAACTACTCAAAAGCTGAATCTCACTACCACTACAGAGGATGACACCAAAAAGATCTCGTTCACACTGATGACATGATTGACAAAAGCAAAAGCAAACTGAACAATACATACTGAAAAGTGACACATTTAAGGACTACATCTTTGTTATAAATTTAGAACTCAGCAGTAGAAATTCAGATCTGAATTTATTATCTGCTCAAAGGATGACTAATACACAATGCAGTACAGCCCCAAAAGAACATAATAAAACACCCAAGGAAGTGTTAGTGCCATTGCAAAAATCACTGCTAGAAACCCAGCTGGAATACTTCATGACTATATCAATTTCTCTGAAAGTAAACAAAAGCTGTGTTCAGCTTTCGGGCCCCCAACATGAGGATATGGACCAGTTGAAGAGGGTCCAGAGGAGGGCCATGAAGATGATCAGAGGGCTGGAGCACCTCTCCTGTGAGGACAGGCTGAGAGAGTTGGGGCTGTTCAGCCTGGAGAAGAGGAGGCTCCAAGGAGACCTGATAGCGGTCTTCCAGTACCTCAAGGGGGCCTACAGGAAAGATGGGGAGAGCCTGTTCAGTAGGGCCTGTTGTGATAGGACAAGGGACAATGGCGATAAACTGGAAGAGGGTACGTTTAGATTAGAATAAGGAAGAAATTCTTTACTGTGAGGGTGGTAAAGCACTGGAACAGGTTGTCCAAGGAAGATGTGGATGCCCCATCCCTGGAAGTGTTCAAGGCCAGGTCGGATGGGGCTTTGAGGGACCTTGTCTAGTGGAAGATGTCCCTGCCCACAGCAGAGGGGTTGGAACTAGATTATATTTAAGGTCTCTTCCAATCCAAACCATTCTGTGATTCTAAAATGAATCAAACAGGTGCCAAAAGAGCTTCAGAAATAGTTAACATCTCTTTGATAGTTTGATAGTCTAAGAAAACAAAGACTAAGTCAAATATACAAGTTGGTTAGGAACAAATTTAGGCTGGAAGTTAAAAGAAAGCTTCTAGTTGTGACGGTAAATATTGTGGAACAGTCTAACAGTGCAATGGAAAGAGTAAATGCAGTAATTTTGGAACACAGTCTGATCCATTACGACATACACCCTCACAACAGCAGGCAAAGATAGAATCATCTAGCAATGTCCTTGTCACCTCAAGAAGCCTTGTCTTAAGTACTAATAATTACAGTCCTTCCCCTGAACAGTCAAAGTTGACTCCTTTTGCTTGGGAAGTCCAAACCTCACCTTTCACTTAACATTCTTAAGTCAGGAACCTGGTACAAAGTTTGATACGAGGGCAGTTTTGAAAAGCACTCTCCCCAAGACCAATTCTACCCTTCCAGCTTGTAATACACAGCCTTTCCTCCTGTAATTTGGAGAAAATATGCGTAGTGCTTTTGCAAATGCATCTAAACCACAAGTTCATTTTCATATCTGTATTCATATGTTAGGGATGGGTTTGAATTCATTTGAAAAAAGACCCACAACCTTAAAGTTAAAGGCTTAAACATGATTTAAGATATGAAATTCAAAAGATAGGGTCTAAAATACTCCTCTTTGCATCAAAAACTAGTATATTGTTCCATCAGTTCCACAGAATTTAATGGCCTTTAACTGAGATGTCAGTTATTAGTGGTAGCAACATATTTTAGCACTTCACCCAAGGAAAAGCGAAAGAAAGTGAAAAACCAACAAGGAGAAAAATCAGAGATGAGAGAAAAGAAATTAAATTCCCTGGAGTAATCAAATAAAATTCTGACTTACTAACTTATTCAGAAGACTAAGCCCAATAGTACCAGATTGTTATGAATTAGAAAGAGTTTTAATCACCAGAGTGGACCACTAAATCTCAGCACTTGGTTCATTATATAAAGATTTGAGATTGAACAAGATCAGCATAAATTAGCTAGACCAGTATCTTATACATCTAAGCTACCTTGTGCTTCCATACAATAATAAACTACTCCAGTTTTTAAACAAGCTCAAGAAACTATCTGATTCAATTACCTGGCAAAGGACTTTGTAGATTGCTTTTGTCTATATCAGGAAATATCTTCAAGTTCAGAATAAGAACACCTCAAATATCATAAAGAACACCCATATACAAAAAGGATTTCTGTTTCTCAAATATCATTAAATAAAATGTGAATAATATAAGATTTTTTATTTAAGTAAAGAGAAATGAGTAGGAGAAATGGCCTCCTTGAAAATGAGTAACATCTGAAGTTTTAGACCAAAATCATATATAGACAATAGTTTAAACAACAGAAAAGAATGAACATGTGTCTTCAGCATACAAATGCTGGTTTTGCTTAAGTCTTCCACATTAATCAAGCTATGAATCACTTCTCAAGGGACTGGATGCCAATTAAGCCAGAAGTCCATAGACAAAAATTTACCCAGGAAAAAAATGGAGAGCTGTCAAATAGTGCTCTCAGTTTGAGATGACCTCTCCCTCTCTCCAGGAAAGTTATTCATTTAAGCACTAGGAATCTTAGCTTCAAGGGATGCCCCTGTCTCACACAGAAAGCTTGCCTAAAGTTATCATTGAGAGAATAACAGAATAGTTGAGGTTGGCAGGGACCTCCAGAGGTCATCTGGTCCAACACTCCTGCTCAAGTAGAGCCACCTAGAGCCAGTTGCCCAGGACCATGTGCAGACAACTTCTCAATATCTCCAAGGATGGAAACTCCACAACCTCCAGATGCAGAAAAGAGATGCAGAAAGGAAAAAAAAACAACAGTACTATTTAGTTTCTGTGCAACACTGGACACAGAACAGATGTAAAATGTAGCACACAAAGTGCTATGCCTAGTAAAGATTGCTTCAATAAGGCTATAAATTCTCAAACACTTAACACAGTTTAAGTTTTATAATTTGAAAACTTCTAAAAGAGTTTTTAATTAACATATTTGGATATTTTATTGTCAATTTACTTCCATTCTTCTTCCCCTGCCTGCACCCAGACTCATTGTTAGTCAGGTCTATTAAAAAAACAAACAAAAAAATCCAGACAAAGTTAATTTTCATAAAATAAGAATTACTGTACCTTTATTCCTGGACAGTGAGCAAAAAAAGCTTCTGGACTTTGAGAGTGATATAGTGCACCATGACCCACACAGCCCCAGGGGGCTCTGATGGTGAGGCTTCCACAATTAAACAGATCTCCAGAGCGGTAACGATATTTTGCTGCTTCGTTAACGATCTAGGAAGATTTATATACAAAAGTAACATCCAGTCCAATACCTTTAGTTATGCATCATTAAGCATCTACAATACATGACATGCAAGTACACCATCTGCACCATGCATGGGGTTCAGAGGACCAAATTAGAAGCAAAAGAATCCTGTAAATCAGTGAAAAGGCAAATATTTTCCAAGGCAAATGAAGTCATAATTCAGTGTGTTCAAGTGAGATGCCTAGGCCCTAGGAGTAGCCATATAACCCAGTTGTTTCGCCATTCCTATACTGTCAATCAGCCCAGTTCAAATCTCTGGTTTGTCCTGTGGACACATGGTTGGCTGCAGCAGCACAGAGAAGTGAGAGACGGTGTTGGGATGACACAGCTGCGGAATTTAAGGCTGCTGAAGCCAACACAGCCACAAAACCAAAAATTAAAACAAACAAAGAGACATTTGCTTCAAACCACATCTTTAATTTCCATTATTTAATGAGCCTTCAAACTTGCCTTGGTACCTTCCTGTTTACTTAAAGCATGTATAAATATTAGCAATACAGCTGTGGGTATTTTTCCAAAGATGACATATTCAAACCAAGTATTAATGCTAACAGAAGAGTAATTTAAACAGTCATACTTCTCTCAAAATTATTAGTACTAACCTGATCAAATGCTGGAAAAATGTAATCTGCAAACTGAATTTCTGCAATGGCTGTAGCCCCTGCAACAGCAACTCCAATAGCAAAGCCAACAATTCCTTGTTCACATAAAGGGGTGTTGAAAACTCTATCTTTACCTATTTAAAAAAAAAAAAAAAAACAACCTTTAACACAGCAGCTCAGTATGGAAAACTCCACCCCAGAAATATTCACGTTATAAACCAATTACACAATTATGCATATGGCTCTTTAGATGGGCTTTTTTTAGGTGTAGCAACAATAAACATCTATTACAGCTAAAGATACTATCACTTTCATTTGTAACAGCTCAGAGGAAGAGAAGGGGAAACAAAAGGAAGGATAAGAATAGTTCCTGTAACTTAGAATATTCTTAACACTTCAAGAAAAACAATTTGTTCTGATGTATATACAGACAAGCATGCATATCCCTCATGCTTATATGGGAGGAGTAAAGAATACTTAACAAGCATTTTTAAAAGCTTACAATAAATAAAAGTATTGTTACTTCAATTTTTTTCAGGTAGTCAGTACTAACTGTTCATACTCAAAGGCAGATGGATCTACAAAGGCGTCTGCATGTATACTCTCTTTCTCCCACATTCCCCATAAGCAGTGCCCCGCTTTACCAGTCTTCTTTCATAAGGTAAGGCTGCACTTGCTAAAGAATTTGGTTTGTGTCCAAGGCAAGAGAATAAAAGCTGCTCCTGCTGTTGGAGGCACAAGACTGGAAATAAAATATTTTGGGCTTTGTATTTTCCCCATGGGAGTGCAAAAGGTCATTTTAGCCCTGACATATTTGTATGCCACAGTAATTTCAGATTCCAAATATACATCAATCTAATAGCTGGCTGAAAACAAAATTGTTCAGTTTATGAAATTAAAAACAAGATAGAGGGGGAGGGAGACGAAAAACCGCTGCAGTATCCTCTATAAGACATATTTACAATATTTGCCAGCAGTACTGTACACCCTCAGCAGATTAACAGGAGAACCTAGTTATGCTATTAAATTTTCCCTTTAGAACTTTGGTAAATAGATAGCAGGTTTCTACAAGAGCCCATCATGCATGAATATGCCAAGACTTCAACCTGGATGGAAGAAAAAGTGAACACGGTGCACACCAGCAGCTATGAAATAAATCTAACAATAACTACAAAACCATCACATAAATAACTAAAAAGAATGATTAATAATATAATAACTAATCAATAACTAGGAAAGTTGTTACTATGAAGACTTATAATTTCAATAGCTGCAAGTTAACAAACTAGAGAAAGGGAAACTAACAAAAGGTTTCAGAAAGAGATGATAAGAGGAGAACCATTGCCCACAGCAATATTTAAAATGATATACTAAAGGTAGACATTTTACAAATCTTTCATCTTCGCGCATCACCCAGCACTGTCACTGTTTGTATCCTGTCCACGTGCTTTACCTGGTGTTTTGAGTTTCACACTTCAAGTGTTACTTTGCTTTGGGTTGATTTTTTTGTTTTGGGGTTTTTTTTTTGTTGTTGTTTGGTTAGTCTGGGGGGATTTTTTTGATATATCAGTAACTAGTTTTTGAGTCTTCCTCTGCCTTCCTCTCTTTTCCTTCCACTAGGAACATGACTAAGACACCACTCATTTAAGGCAAGTAAAGAAAATGCCATTGAATGACACCAACTAATGTTGGTGGTCTCAGTGAGGCTACACAAGCCAACATAAGTACAAAGGATTACCACAACTGCAGGACACTCCATGGTTTTGCATACAAGACAGAGGAAACATTTTCAAGCACCTTAAATATCATCTTTTTGAGGGGAAGCACCAGTTTTTCAAATTAGCCATCCTAAACTTCTATGACTTTTACTCATTTCTCATAAATCAGTGTTTGAAATAAAAATCCCTGAGACTTCCAGTACTTTTAAGATACATGCACACTGTGCTGCCTTTTGTTTAGAAATAAATTTCCAAGAAACTTTTAAAATTCTTATGACTTAGAAGTCCTGCTATTGCTGCTGGAGAGAAAAATTTTACCAGAGCTAGCTCAGAAATTAAAACTGAATTCCAGATTAACAGAACTACTGCACAGCTTTTGAAAAAAAAAAGTAGGGTTTTGTTGTCTGTATGTCAAACACACACAATATTACCCTGATCAACTCCTAATCACAGCAAAGTATCTTGCAGATCAGAAAACATTTTACAAGTAGAAAAACTTGCTAGCTCCTATTTTCAAGGTATATTACCAAGCTGATCTCAGTAATTTCCAGATGTGGGTCATCTGTATTTTTTTTTTTCGTACCTCCTGGAAAAAAAAATAATACTCTCTGCAGGAACTGTGCTCAAAAGTCATTCAGACTAAAAATGGCAGAGGAAGTGAGAATAGCAGTTAACTTCAGAATATAAAAGATATCCTAACAAAACTGCTGAAATACTATTGAGATATTAAATTAGAGATAGAATGCTGCTGTCAATAGAGGATGATGAAATAAATGAAGTGAGACTCAATAAAAGCAAATGTGAAATACAACATGACAGTTATAACATGACCAACTTGAAGTACCTAATTTGGACTTTGAGAATTAGAGGCATAATCCTGAAGTACTATGGCTTGAAACAGTGAAGAAAGAGCCAGGGCAATTGTCACCGAATGAGATTCAGTGCTCAGGAATGGTTTTGATTTTACATGTACAAAAATAATACAGATCCCTTCTTAAAAGCAAAACCTAAAGCACTTTACTCTTCAGTACACAGGCAAACAAGCCTTGGATAGAGTCTCAAGGGTTGGGTTGTTTGCTTTGGGTTTTTTTAAATAAGATCTAGCCTTTTAAGAGAAAAAGATACACACATCATTAGGATAAAACAAGTTTCTTCATTTCTCCAAACATCAAAAAATGCATGGCATGGCTTTTACCACTTATCTTTACTTATACAATATGAAAATCCTTACTATAACAAATATAAATTATTTCAACACTGAAAATTTAAAGGTATTAAACCTATGTATTTTTATCTATTTTATTTCACATTTTCTATTTTTCACTTTTTTTTTCAAAATGTGAAAAGGAAGCCAATTTTGATAAACAGCCATTCGCATCATCCTTTGCAAACCATTCACTCAGCTGAAATTTGACTTAAGTAGACAAATAACCCAGAGATACTTTGTCTTTCCATATTTCATTTCCGTACCAATGAAGCAACATTTCCTGAAATGTACTCTTCTATTACTTGCGTCAGCCACGCAGCTCAAAACAAGCTAACACAAACTCTGTGAGCTGACTTGTCACTCCAGGTGGAAGTTGTACATCTAGTTATCTGAAACCAGGTGCGTCAGCCTCTGAAGAAAGATGTTATGCTGGTGTCCATTTTAATTAACCTGCCCGGCTTTATAAACATCCCTGGTCTCAGTCATCTGAACAGGTTGGTGCCCTTTTCCAAGTAGTGAGGGAAGCAATATGGCAAACAGGGCTGTGTGAAAAAAAAAAAAGGATGATTCTTCTCATCTCTTTGTCTCAAAAACTCAGGAAGAATATTAGACACATGTTAAGCAACTGAATAAATACACTAGAAGTGTTGCCTAATAAGGTAAATCTGGAAAGATTAAAAACATTAAGGAAAAAGCAGTGTGTGATTAAAAGCAATTTTTAAGCAATGACTTCATCCTCTCCTGGTCTATTTTTACTTAAATAAAAAAGATTGATCTTTGAGATTTTTGGAAAAAACAGTTGAGTGCCCCACAAATGTTCAAATTACCACTGACCCTCTAAGGGGCAACAGCTTTAAGGCAGTCTTACAGTCATCGCCTTGTCCTCCAAGAATAAAAAGTTTCATAGCAACCTAACAGAACATGTTTACAGACATATGTAGTCGATTATTGTGCATTAATGTTTGGCCTGCTTCATCTTTATTTGTTCCAAGCCATCAGGAAAAAAGTATTTCAGATTTCAGTATCTGCAATGAAATGTGTTCCTGTCTTAATTTAACTTCAAAAATGAGATATTCAAACAATACCAAATCTCCTGTAATGTTAACTCACCACCCAAGGTTCCAACTCTGAGTAATTTCACATCACTCTGTAAGAGCCTACATTGGATCATTTGAGTGGTTTATGCAGTAATGCTGGTGATTTAAAGAAGGGTGTTTTGGTTTGTTTTTAAGATACTTCTACATCTCTTCTGTTTAAAAAAAAGCATCTTAAAAAACGTCAGTACTGAATAATATTACCAATATACCTGGGCAGCATTTTATTTGTCCCCATAACTTTCATTTAAAACATCCATTAGAAGTCAAATAGAAGAGTAAATATATCAAATAGAAGCTGAATACATTCTGTCCTCTACTGCAACAATCATGAATGCATGTGGAGAAACAGAGGACTGTAAAGAAAAGGAAGTCCCAGAAGAAACATCCAAGGCCAGGCTGGATGAGGCTTTGAGCAACCTGATCTGGTTGGGGATGTCCCTGCTTCCTGCAGGGGGGTTGGACTAGATGACCTTTGAAGGTCCCCTCCAACCCTAACCATTCTATGATTCTATAATATCTAGGATTTTTCATAGATGTACATCTACATAAGTCTGCTAATTCTATTGTTTAACATAATTTAACACAATCTATCCAGCATTCAGACTTTCTTGGTCCAACAATCCCTTTTAAACCCCGTTTTACAATGCGTGACACTTGTTATCTTTCATCTCTCTGATACGGTGTGGGAGGGCAGGCATCACAGCAAGTGGTTTGGTAAATTCATACTCAGCTGTTTTAGAGATCCTGGGTGAAGACAAAACAGTTCTAGTAGTTTCTAATTAATTTTAAACAATTTGTTCTACCACTTCCTCTATTGATAGCCTAGTCACAGTTCTTCAGCTTTAAAAAAGCATGGAATGGGCACTGTTCCTCTATAGCGAATACCAGTAAAAACAGATTAGCTTTCCAGCTGAATATGCAAATTTCAAATCTACTTGTTCAAAGCAAGTCTTCAGTTTCACAGGCACAGAAAGGGTTTACCTCTCAGTCTTGCATTCTTGCACAGTAATGTGCCGTGCCATTTAAAAAGCTGCTTTTTCCAGAGCTGCACAAGAGATCATTTCACCTACCTAACAGATGAAAATTAATTACATGAAATGAAAAGGATTTAATATGCAAATAGCTTATAACTTCTTATTCATTTTACCTACTGTGTGTCAAATAACACTATTTACAGAATTGAGCTTTGCTTCTCTGTTCTTCCCTAATTCTGTATCCTACAAGAGCTGCACAGTCTGAGCCAAGAACATTTGTGTGTGCCCAGACACTCACAGCAGGCTTCAAGGACTCAGCCACACCTCTGGCATCGCTCAGCCGACTGCATGGCTGAGCAGCAGGTCTCAGCCCCCATTTAAGTCAATTTAAAGTTTCAAGTCAAGTGCAATGAATTGGGTCTGATATAGGAGAAACACAAATATCCACATACACACATATCAAAAAAAAAACCAAAAAAACCCCACTGCTGTATATACACAGCCTGTGCTTTCAAAATAAGTTCAACATTTAGTTACTTCAAATGAAAAATTCATTCAAATTTTGATTCATTAGCAACAAATTCCATGGCAGATTGCCATCACTTTTTCCTTAAATATTCCAAAAAGTCACATTATGGCAATAATATAGATGAATTGGTCAAAAAAAAAGAAAAAAGGTACTTCAGAAATCTGTGAGTGCCGTAGAGAACAGGATCAGAACAGAGTTCTACATGCACTAAACCGAATCAGCTGCTTCCTCTTCTGCTGCTGCAAAATCCACCCTCATGCTCTACTCTGCAATGAAGTATTCTTATTCTAGACAAAAGTTTTGCAAAAGGCAAGCGACAGAAGTCTTTCTTACTCAGTTTCACTTATTTACAGAAGTCTTAATTAAGCTTCATTTGGGGGGAAAAAAAAAAAAATCACTTGCACAAAAAAAAACATATCCTTCTGAAGCACTAATCACCACAGTATTGCCCAAAGAAAAGGACACCTGTTCTGACAGGTAACTGGTTAAGAACAGGAATTCCTCACAGGTTTATCATTTATTCCACTGACATAACCAGCACTTCTGAAGAGTACTTCAAGTAAAAATTAAAAAGAGCTGAAGGGTAAGTTTTCCTTTTAAGTCTTCCCCAGTTTCTAATTCCAAGGCATTCATATATTTGAATAGACATGAATATCTGCAGCATGAATATAGCAGCTTTAGCTCAAAGTACTCTCAACACATAATTCTTTCACTCCAGATTGTGCATTTTACTTCCAAGAGCTCCATAGATCCAAACTGCACTTTCACTTCCTCTCATTCGGGATTCCCTTAGGAGAAAAGCATTTTCATTTAATCCTCACTCTCAACAACAGTATCAGAGTCAGGAGAACTACTGGAGTACAAAGAAAACATTACCATGGATGGGGAGTAACCTCCTCAGTTATCTACAAATTCCTATAATCTGTGCATTTACTGAATTGCAGGTTCAGAAGGAAAGGAAACTTGTTTTCCAGTAAAACTTAGTATATTCCTAAATTTGTTCACAGCATGAACATAATATTAAGTATATACTTGTCAGGCTTATGGCCCTCTGGATGAGGGACGACCCAGAAAAATGTATTTATAAACAGCTCTACCTTCCTAAATCAAATAAGGAAAACTTGCTTTTCTGGCCCTCTCCTTCACTTTAAATTTTCTGTGATTCATGACAAAGAATAAAGAAAAAGAAAAATATTAAAATATATTATCTAATTATCTCCCTGTTTCAGGGAAGAAATGGGAATGGGAGATATCAAGAGCTATTTGTCATAGATTTGAATGCTGTTAAACTTGCATGTTATTTAATCCTTCCATGATGAAAAAGCAGCCAAGCAGTAGTATAAGCAAGGGGGAAGATCATATTCTTTTCAGGTACATAGTGATAGGTGGAAGAATGTCACAGAAAGGGAAACTGATTATATAACAGGGAAAAAACCTCACTACGACAGTAGTCAAACGTCGGAACAAGCTGCTCAGAGAGGATGCACAAGCTCCTTCCTTGGACATACTCAAAAGTTAACTGGACAAGACCACAAACAACCTGAACTGGCTCCAAACTGAGTACCGGTTTGGACCAGATGACCTTCAAGGTCTTTTTCATCCAACCCTTATTATTCCATGATTCATTAACAGCCCCAAGCAGGGTTTTACATGCTGACTGTCCAAACTTTTTATGTCTGTACCTGTCCTGCTGATGGAAGCATTTCATGACATCGATAAAATAGTACTGATTCAGCTCCACACTGTTAGAACAACATTCAATAAGCAGCTGACATCAAAGTGGCAGATTTGCTCACCAGAATTTTCTTTTTACTGATGACTATGCATTTAGCCCACTCCACGTTGAATTCCTTCTCATAATCTGGCTCATATACTCAGTTCTATCAGCCTAAAGAAAAGCAGCACAATGCCTAACTGCACCAAGGAGTTCAAGTGTTCCTCCAGCTATGATTAATAACATTCCTTGCTCAACCACAAAAAAAAATTCGCTGTGAGAAGCATACTTGCAGAAAAGCATAACTGACTATAAAGTTAGACGTATGAAGCTATACCAGATGACAGAATGCTTACTTGCAAAAACACGCCCTAAAATGGACATCTACCAAACATCTATATGTGGATACAACCAAGGGGAAATATATCAGCTTTATTTAAGAGGCTTAGGTCAGTTCCATGCATTTTCAGACTATCGGCAAGATTACATGGAGTGACAAAAGAACTAAGAGGAAAATACGTAACAATTACCAAATCTAAGTTATTACCACAGTTTAATGAAAATTCTGCTGTAATAGGCTGGTTCCACTATCTGGATGACAAACCAAGGAATAAGCAAATTGTGTCAAATACAAGGCATCCTCTCCCACATTCCTCAGTATGAGTAGTGTAGAAATACTTTCTAGTAAATATGAAAGCATGCTGGACGTACCCTAAATTGTGAAGCAACACAAAAGTAAGGATTTAATACTCAGGAACAAAGTGTTGAATGAACAGTAATCTGCAGTAATAAAAAACATCTTATGAATCTCACTTGCAACCCTGCCTGTCCCTTGGTAATGCAAAGCATGTGCATGAGAAAAATCAATAAATTGATCAATACTTGGTGCTTCCATACAAGTGTGGAAATTCCTTGCCAGATTTTGAGGATTTAATGTTTCTACAAATTAAAAAGAAAGGAGTTCTTTTATAATAAATGACTAGTGTGTTATGTCAGCCTGGAAGTCTTCACTGGAAGATGGCTCTGAATCAAGTTAAATTAAGATTAACCTGCTCCTCAAAGTGCTTAGGCTGCAAAGCTGCTTAGACAATTAACTGGACTGGGGTGGTAGTCGTGATCTTTTTCACCCCTCCAGGCTTCTAGCAAAATACTTACAAGAAAACACCGAGTGTCTTATTCCCTGTAATAAAGTCTGCAGCACCTTCTTAAACTGAAGTGGTGGTAATTACCACTCTTATCACCAACCTCAGAGACAGAAAAAACAGCAGACATACTAAAGGAGTCCCACTTGACAAGTACAAATAAAACAGAGGACAGACTGATCATGAGACTAATCAAGGAAACTGAGAATCACTGAATTCCACCTAAGGATTAGTAAAGGTGTAAAGACTGACATCTAAAACAAACTGTGCTTGCTGACCTGGTACTAACACAGACTGTGAATACCAGTCACGCTCATCGAGTCTGTCTTGTGTCTTTAATACATAAAGTTTTATCCTCCTTGATACTATATTACTAAAATATTACTTTTAAATGTTTCACTGCATGCATTTTCTTAAGTGGAAAGTTCCATTTTTATGAAGTTGAGCAGCACATACTTTTTTGCCCAGCAATGTATCTTGAAATATCTTAAAAATGTGTTAGAACAGCTTTCTGAGGCTCTGCACTGAGTATCAAGTTCTGTATTAAAAAGTATATCCCTTATCTTTCCCTCAAACAGGTTTACAACATATAAAAATAAACATAATAAATATTACTAAGTCCCAAACAAATAAAATATTGTTTTCACACCAGGAACACTATCAGAACAATTTAAAAAAGAAAAACAAAACTAAAATAAATTCTGTTTAGCTCTGACACAGACTGACTTATATCAATATCCCACAGATACAAACAGTGTAAAAGCACGTACTACATTGTATCAAGTTCTCAAATAACTTTCCTTTTTCTGTAACTGTAAATCTTAAGAAAAGAATTGGCTATTTAAGATGAAAATGAACAAAATGTACTATTGTGTAATGAGTCTGGAACACGTTCTCCAGATGTTACTGTTCAAAGACATTTATATAAATCAGAATAAAATCCAGATCTTGCCAAACTGCTCTGGAAGAACCATGCAAGCAAGCTGTAGAATTCTCCACTTAAATCCATCCACAAAGAAACGAGGGTAACTTGGGCTTTACTCAGTCTCTACACAACAACTAGTCTTTTGTTCTATCTTCAGTTTAAGTCCACCATGTTAAAAATTCTGAATTACTTCATTCTACCACATGCAATATGTTAGGAAGGACCTACATAAAAGATGAAGTACAGTGCTCCTCCAACAAGCTTGCAACCCGCTTCTGAAGCATCACGCTAACATTTTCTATCGGTTTATAAAATGAACCCCTAACACTTATTTCTTATGCTTATTTCTAGGCTGAGCCTTCTCCTCCCTATAATAGCATATTGCTATGTTCTTAAAGCATGCAAAAGACCCCATGATTATTGATTAAAAAAAAAACTTATAGAAAAGCACCAGAGTGTCTCCCCATCTGTTGAAGTAATACCCAACCACTAGTAGCTTCTGGGAGGCAGAGCACACTACCTGAATAGACTGCACTACAGGCATCAACCAGCCCATTCCAATTGTTTTCCTGTACTTCTTGCCCTGGCACTGTCATGCTTGGCACACAAGAACAGACCCAGAACCTCCACTGACAGCTCTCTGCTCCCTCACCAGTAACATCCTGTGAACCCTCCGCAATAAACAATTTCCTGAAATCACTAACAAAAAAACATTTACAATATAAATATTTTAAAGTATTTTATGGATTTGGGAAGCAAATTATTAGAGGTTTTTTTAAAAAATACACAATATCTACCTCTATTAGCTCAGCTTCAAAAGGTTCTCCCGTTATTCTATGCTACTAAAAGGCATCGGGATACTAAGTAATTTTTGTAAACATACCCAATTCTTAGCCAAGAAACTTCACTAAATACTGTAACAACCTGGGCACAACTTTATCTTCCCACCCATGTTTCCCCATAGGCATTTCACTTAAACACAGGACTTACCTTCAACAGTTTTCTACAGCTCAAACTCATAAAATAATATTGTGTTCAAGTAGATGTTTGACTATCACAATTTTAGAAAGGTTGATGTCCCTTAGGCATGACTAGGTAGAGCCATAATAAACAAAAATTCCTGAATTATTTTACTGGACTATAAACAAATGACTCATTTACTGAGAATGAAGTGTTCCCTGAAAACTCACACAGGTGTTTACACCTTAGACATAAAGTCTACAGAATAACAACCAGGGATTACAGTGGACCAGAGACTGGAAATAAACATCATTGCTGCAAGACAAGCTAGCATTATTATGAGATGTATCAACAGAAAGCTGTAAGCAAGCAGGTTTTACTCATGTCGTAGTTTAGCCCCACTCCGGACAAGCTACGCAGTCTCTCTTTCACTCTCCCCATCCTCCAAGGGAACAGGGAGAGATAGTATAACAAAAATCTCAAAGTTTGAGATAAGGAGAGGGAGAGATCATTCAACTTACCGTTAAGGGCAAAACAGACTCGACTTGGGGAAAACTATTTCAATTTATTAATAATAAAAGCAAAAAAGGATAACGAGAGAGAAAAAAAAACAACTTCCCCCCACCCCTCCCTCTTCCTTAAGACTTAACTTCATTTCAATGATCTCTACCTCCTTTCCTTTCCCCAAGCAGCACGGGAGGAAGAGGGAGTAGGGGTTACGGTCAGTTCATCATTTGTTGCTTTACACCACTCCTTCCTCCTCAAGGGAAGAACTCCTCGCATTCCTCCCCTGCTCCATCGTGGGGTCCCTCCCACGGGCTGCAGTTCTTCCTGAACTGCTCTGGTGTGGGACGTTTTTCCACGGGGTGCAGTCGCTCCAGAACGGCTGCCCCAGTAGGCCCTCCATGGGCCAAAGCCTCCTTCAGGCCTCCACCTGCCCCAGGGGCATGGAGTTGTTGTGATGCAAACACAGGACCTGGCACTTGGCCTTGCCGAACCTCACACAATCACCCTCGGCCCATAGATCCAGCCTGTTCAGATCACTCCGTAGAGCCTTCCTGCCCTCAAGCAGATCAACGCTCCTGCTCAACTTGGTGCTGTCTGCAAACTCCACGGGCTGCAGGTGCTCCTCTGTGGGCCTCCGTGGGCTGCAGGGGGACAGCTTGCTTCACCACGGGCTGCACCCAGGAGCAGCAGGCCAGGAGCAGCATTACTCCTCCCCCTCCTTCTTCACTGACCTTGGTGTCTGCAGCCGTTCCTCTCGCAAGAAATTCTTCACAACAGACAGGCAGACGCCTCTCAGGTTCGCTTCATATCTCTCTTCACTTCTTGCAGTCAGGCTGGGCTAAATCAGGCCCGGTCGGCTGCCCCACGGGAGGCCCGAGGGTGAGGGCCGCAAGGCCCACAAGGCTCACACCTCCCCCTCTCTGGTCCCGCTTCAGTTTCCTCACATTGTCTTTTGGTTTTGGTTTTTGTTTTTTATTTTTCCCCTTCTTAAATACATTATCGCAGAGGTGTTATCAGGGAACATTCCGTCACCACTTGGCTCAGCCCTGGCCAGCAGCGGGTCCGCCCCAGGCCGGGCCGAGTCCACCGGACAAAGGGGAAACTTCCAGCAGCTTCTGGCAGAAGCTGTCACCATAACCCCCCCACCACTAAACAAAGCCAACACAACTCAGTAAGACCCAGAGTAATCCATCCCTTTTAGGATGGCCCATGTCTTGCAGTTGCAGCAACTGGAGTTTGGAGAAAACTGATCAATATGAAAAAGCTTCAAACTGTAAGAATAATCCTGCAGTGACACCATGTGTGTAGAGAGGCCAGGGAATCTCCACCACTGAAGGCTAAGAACAGCCTTTGCCAGCTCATCTGTCCCAAAGCATACCCTGTGATCTAATTCTGTAAGGCAGGCAGAAAGTAAGAGAAAACAAATATGGAAGTGATAAATAAATAATTTTTAAAGCATCCAGCTGATTGCTAATGCGGCTAGGTCATCCTGACATAAGGATGTTATTTTCCTACTATAACTGTGGTTTCATATGCAGTTCAGTCACTTGCTTTTTGATGTGTTTGAAATTTTCCACAAGGGAAATCTTTGATTCAACTCCCCCCACCCTCACAGGATTCAGTACAAGTGTTTTTTCTTATCTTGATTTTCCCTTTCTTCTGTGATTTTCCAATTTGCAAGAAAATATCCTGGACTGATTGAACATACATTAATTACTGTTTATAATCTGTTCCACATCCATTTGACACTTTTTTTTTTTTAAGATGGTTTGGAAGAAAACAAATCCTGCCAACTTTATGTACGCTTCTAGCTGCATCAAAATAATAAAACTAATTGGAATAATAAAACAAAATAGGAAAGATTATTTATACGCTTGAACAGAATAGGGAAAGAAAATAATTAAGTTTTAAGCTACACATACATACTTATTGTACCCTTTCTACTCCAAGTGAGGAAATCTATTTTAGCTATGAAAAATGAGTGAGGAAAAAAATGGAAGCTGCTTATTCCTCATTTACTACTGTCTGCATATATGAATGTCTCTAGCCATGTATATAATTCAGAATTACCTGAAAGGAAATGATCTGAGATTGACTTTGTTTTATCCTACATATAGCAGTGACACACAGTTGTTCTTGGTGAGTTTCATTTTATCAAACCTCCATTCAGAAAAGAAGCAATGACACAACAGTACAAGAGAAAGGACTTAGGGACTAAAGCATGCCACAGTCTGATGGTCAACACCATATTGCTAATAAAGGCAGCAAACATCACTCCAGAACACACTATTAATGTTATACAGAAACCTTATAAAAAAAGCATTTTGTTCTAATTGACTTTATATGAGAGTACCATAAGCTGCTGTGGGCAGTACATCTCTGTAAGCACTGACAAACAAAAAGAGGAGGACAGCAACAACAGAGACAAAACAGAACAGCTAAAAGAAACCAGAATAGGAAAAAATAAAAGCCATGAGTGAAAAACCCTCCAGCTGGCAACAGGACATTAATCCAGAAAGGAGGAAACCTATCTTCCTCTTGTTCACCCCTCTGTCATCCTGAGGATCCCAAACAGTGAGAAATTAATCACATGAGCAAAAGACAAGTTCATTCCAAAACATTTCAAAATAACAACTGCTGACAAAACTGTTTCTGCTGCATCTCCACAGAGATCAACTTTGATATGTTAGCTCTTTTGGGGGTAAGTTCAAAACTCCTGAGGAACAGAACTGAAGCCAAGTTTCTTCTACCCTGGGCAAACACTCACTTTTGGTGGCACACACTATAGTGAGTTCCTCCAGGAACTCAGAGAATCTTTGAAATAAAAAATCTCCTTCCAAGTATTCACATTCTACCCGTATTTTCAAATAGTTGCAAGTGAACTAAAACGGCATTATTCAATAATTTTTACTGAAAAGCAAAAAAAAAACTCACACTGCTCTTTCAGTCTAAAAATACTTTTCAATAGCTCAAAAACTTAGGAGGTAATCTAATCAGGCATCCAAATATTAGAAACCTAACTTAAGCCATTCCCTAGACTCCCTTGGTGCAAACAGAAAGATATGCCATTACAGAGAAACGCAGGCTGCTGTGTAATAGGGGATCAAGTGCAGCCTTAGTAAGTCTGCAGACAACACCAAGTTGAGCAAGAGTGTTGATACGCTTGAGGGCAGGAAGGCTCTACAGAGGGATCTGAATAGGCTGGATCTATGGCCAGAGGGCGACTGTGTAAGATTCAACAAGGCCAAGTGCCAGGTCCTGTGTTTGCATCACAACAACCCCAACAGGCTTGGGGAAGAGTGGCTGGAAAGCTGCCTGATGGAAAAGGACCTGGGGGTTTTGGTCGATAGCCAGCTGAGTATGAGCCAGCTGTGTGGCCAAGAAGGCCAGCAGCATCCTGCCTTGTGTCAGAAATAGTGTGGTCAGCAGGAGCAGGGAAGCAATCGTGCCCCTGTAGTCAGCACTGGTGAGGCTGCACCTCGGATATTGTGTGCAATTTTGGGCCCCTCAGAACAAGGAAGACATTGTAGTGCTAGAGCGTGTCCAAAGAAGGGCAACGAAGCTGGTGAAGGGTCTGGAGCACAAGCCTTATGAGGAGCGGCTGAGGGAACTGGGGCTGTTTAGTCTGGAGAAGAGGAGGCTCAGGGGAGACCTCATCACTCTCTGCAACTACCTGAAAGGAGGCTGTAGTGAGGTGGGTGTCAGTCTCTTCTCCCAAGTAACAAGGGATAGGACAAGAGAAAACAGCATCAGGAGTTGCATCAAGAGAGTTTTAGATTGAATATGAGGAAAAATTTCTTCACCAAAAGGGTTGTCAAGCATTGGAACAGGCTGCCAAGGGAAATGGTGGAGTCACCATCGCTGGAGATGTTTAAAACGTGTAGATGTGGTGCTTAGGGACATGGCTTAGTGGTGGACTTGGCAGTGCTAGGTTAACAGTTGCACTCAATGATCTTAAGGGTCTTTTCCAACCTAAATGATCCTATGATCATGGTTAAGTTAAGAATACTCTTGAATATGCAGCACAAATTACCTGCTGGAATTGATATGGAACCTGGAGGAAGCCTGAACTACTTGCTTATATCAGATCCAGCTTTTAAATAGTACATTTGCCAAGATGAATCCTACACACAATATTTAGAATAAAACTTCCTTTACTAAGGATCACACTTTTTCCAATTTCATATTAAAAACCTATTTATGTTGGGTACCGACACATGGATTGACCACATCCATACCCAATTCGTAGTTGGTTTTGCAGAAGACTGACAACAATATCAGATACTTTTCTAATTTCTTTAAAAACTTCTTCCAAAAATATCACAGAAGTGATAGCTCTTAAAATCCTCCAGAACCCTTTGCCTCATGCAACTGAAGCAGTAAAACCTTTAGCAATAGTGCCTATCATCTCTACAATTCACCATTAACTTGCTTAATACAGAATTTATTTATATGTGAAGGTGTTTTACATTATTTTTTTCAGAATTCCACGGACAACCACCTCTACACCTGTTTTCAGGCAATCACATTACAATTACCTTATTTTCCAGAGGTCAGTGATCACCAACACGTCCATTTTTATTCTAATGTGTGAGACCACTCCCTAGAAGCAAGCTCTCATTCCTCTAATTAAATAGAACCGCTTTCCAGTCCAGTACCTCTCTCCTACCCAAATTCACCTTTCACGAAAAGTTTCATCTTACAGGCACTGGTCTAACGCTCCTTCCTTGCCCCACACAACTCCAGAAACATATTTTCTCTTCCCAAAATAATTCTTTCATTGAGCATTGATCAAATGTGATTGCAATTAACCTGCTAGCTCTGAAGCTGCTGTGACCCTCTGTGAGTTGGTCATCAGGAGAGAAGGATTTTTCACATTTTCACCTGTTGACCATCTTTCTTCCAACTCCCTTAACCTCTGCTAGCTGGATAATTCAAGACTACTTTGAGAAGACTACACTCAAAATTATTTTTTTTACTCCAGTTTTTCAAATATATTAATAGGAACATGAAAAGCTCTAACGAGCACTTATAAGACATCAGTCTTATAAGTCCCTAAAATTAACTACAATCTGCTTAAAGAGATACAAGGTTCAAAAACTACTATTCTAAAGGGAAACTGCTCTTTCCTTGGCTATCCAAACTTGCATGAAATCTTAGCAACATGAAAAACTAAATTCCAGTCTTTCACGTTTCCTTACTAGGTCAACTTTCCTCTCTCTAGTGCAAACTTTTTGGCAAGCATAGTAACTTCCCAGCTTTTGAGTGAAATACAGCTCATACATACACATACAGACAACTGCGTGGATCTGTGCAAGGCATCTGCAGGTAACCTACCTCCAGGTAAGACCTACAAACCGCCGTAGTATTGGAAAGCCTGCACATGAATACCTGTTAGCACAGACACATGAATTACTAAAGATGTAATCTCAAAAAGTATACAATGAACATGGGCAGTAACTCAATCTTAGATTCCAATGTTTTAAATGTATTCAATTCTTCTGGGTTTGGTTTCTACCAGCTATCCAAATCTCATCTATAAAAGTGAACACATAAACCAAAAAAACCCTCACTCTCCCCAAAGCACTGCCTATAGGGAAAGACCTGCCAATTCAATCTTACTTCTGTTGGATTCTCAGAGTTCTTAGCAAGGATTGATCCTATTCCACACTCTCAGAATATCAAGCTTTGAAATAGTCAGAAGGCTCTTGATCCTTACCCTCGCTAAGGGTAGACTTTTGACATGGCAGTAAGTGCACATTAGAGCCTC
>WHYT01014653.1:125702-138030 GCA_009806455.1 Tetrax tetrax
AAACAGCATCAGGAGTTGCATCAAGAGAGTTTTAGATTGAATATGAGGAAAAATTTCTTCACCAAAAGGGTTGTCAAGCATTGGAACAGGCTGCCAAGGGAAATGGTGGAGTCACCATCGCTGGAGGTGTTTAAAACATGTGTAGATGTGGTGCTTAGGGACATGGCTTAGTGGTGGACTTGGCAGTGCTAGGTTAACAGTTGCACTCAATGATCTTAAGAGTCTTTTCCAACCTAAATGATCCTATGATCATGGTTAAGTTTAGAATACTCTTGAATACGCAGCACAAATTACCTGCTGGAATTGATATGGAACCTGGAGGAAGCCTGAACTACTTGCTTATATCAGATCCAGCTTTTAAATAGTACATTTGCCAAGATAAATCCTACACACAATATTTAGAATAAAACTTCCTTTACTAAGGATCACACTTTTTCCAATTTCATATTAAAAACCTATTTATGTTGGGTACCGACACATGGATTGACCACATCCATACCCAATTCGTAGCTGTTTTGCAGAAGACTGACAATTATATCAGATACTTTTCTAATTTCTTTAAAAACTTCTTCCAAAAATATCACAGAAGTGATTCTTTGAACTCTTAAAATCCTCCAGAACCCTTTGCCTCATGCAACTGAAGCAGTAAAACCTTTAGCAATAGTGCCTATCATCTCTACAATTCACCATTAACTTGCTTAATACAGAATTTATTTCTATGTGAAAGTGTTTTACATTATTTTTTTCAGAATTCCACTAGCTACCTGTTTTCAGGCAATCACATTACAATTACCTTATTTTCCAGAGGTCAGTGATCACCAACACGTCCATTTTTATTCTAATGTGTGAGACCACTCCCTAGAAGCAAGCTCTCATTCCTCTAATTAAATAGAACCGCTTTCCAGTCCAGTACCTCTCTCCTACCCAAATTCACCTTTCACGAAAAGTTTCATCTTACAGGCACTGGTCTAACGCTCCTTCCTTGTCCCACACAACTCCAGAAACATATTTTCTCTTCCCAAAATAATTCTTTCATTGAGCATTGATCAAATGTGATTGCAATTAACCTGCTAGCTCTGAAGCTGCTGTGACCCTCTGTGAGTTGGTCATCAGGAGAGAAGGATTTTTCACATTTTCACCTGTTGACCATCTTTCTTCCAACTCCCTTAACCTCTGCTAGCTGGATAATTCAAGACTACTTTGAGAAGACTACACTCAAAATTATTTTTTTTTACTCCAGTTTTTCAAATATGTTAATAGGAACATGAAAAGCTCTAATGAGCACTTATAAGACATCACATATACCAAAGAAAACAGTCCCTAAAATTAACTACAATCTGCTTAGTTAAAGAGATACAAGGTTCAAAAACTGCTATTCTAAAGGGAAACTGCTCGTTCCTTGGCTATCCAAGCTTGCACGAAATCTTAGCAACATGAAAAACTAAATTCCAGTCTTTCACGTTTCCTTACTAGGTCAACTTTCCTCTCTCTAGTGCAAACTTTTTGGCAAGCATAGTAACTTCCCAGCTTTTGAGTGAAACACAGCTCATACATACACATACAGACAACTGCGTGGATCTGTGCAAGGCATCTGCAGGTAACCTACCTCCAGGTAAGACCTACAAACCGCCGTAGTATTGGAAAGCCTGCACATGAATACCTGTTAGCACAGACACGTGAATTACTAAAGATGTAATCTCAAAAAGTATACAATGAACATGGGCAGTAACTCAATCTTAGATTCCAATGTTTTAAATGTATTCAATTCTTCTGGGTTTGGTTTCTACCAGCTATCCAAATCTCATCTATAAAAGTGAACACATAAACCAAAAAAACCCTCACTCTCCCCAAAGCACTGCCTATAGGGAAAGACCTGCCAATTCAATCTTACTTCTGTTGGATTCTCAGAGTTCTTAGCAAGGATTGATCCTATTCCACACTCTCAGAATATCAAGCTTTGAAATAGTCAGAAGGCTCTTGATCCTTACCCTCGCTAAGGGTAGACTTTTGACATGGCAGTAAGTGCACATTAGAGCCTCGCTTCAAGTGTAGACCAGAATGGTGTTAAAGACAAATCTCTACAGAGGCTGATGACTACACAGAGGCACTTCTAGATAAGGAAGACCTCAAGTTATAAGTGTTTGGAGGACGGCTGAGAGAGTACTCAAGAAAAGTAATCACTGCTCTGCCGTTCTTCTGAGTAGCCTTCCTTGTCAATCACCATTTCTGCTATTCTTGTTTCTCAGTCTTTACTACTGTCCACTTCCTCCATTTTTACCTTATCCTCTGTTTTCTCCTCTCATTTCTTTACCTCCTATTATCTAATCTGTACCTCTGAGCTCCTCTGTATTTTTGTCGTGAGAATTACACTGATCTTTACATGCTGCAACTTTATTTCACACTTCAGGCAGAGTAACAGGACACATGTATTCACACTCCAAGATCATTGTTTCAAATCCATCTGCGGACTCAAAGATAAATGTACAGCTATTTCACTCAGCTAGTATTTTCCTCAAAAGACCAAAATATGAATGTACTTCCCTTTAAAAAAAAAAAAATATTAAAAATAAGAAATTGTTTGCACACATTGCCTAGGCCACAAAAATACAGTAGGCAAGGAAGTAGGGTATCAATCATGCAGTTTACAAATTTGCTCTAGAGACAGGAAACATTTCCAGACAGCAGAACTATGCACAGCAGACATTCAATACTTCAATAAAGATACTCTACAGGTTAAAGTATGCAACCTCTGCAAAATGGTGACAATCAAAAACCTGGCAGGGGGTGATGGAGAAGGAGATAAGAAATAAAACAGAATATGCCTTCCAGTGTGCAAGACCAGTGGGAGGGGACAAAGGAAAAACTGTACAAGACTTATTTCCCTTCCCTTATCTGAAAGGAACTCTCTCCATAAAAGTTTCAGGGAGTTTTCAGGATGGAGGATTATACAGCAACAGATTTCTAAGCATTCAGTTCATGCAAAACATACTAACAGCAATAGAAGAATCATGAGCAGCAAAAAGACGCCAGAAAACTGGAATCACCTATTTCAGATGTTGACATAAGATGTATAGGAACAAACATACTATCCTAAGTCATACCTATAGTGGAAAAGAACCTTCCACATACCGGCTTCTTTATATATGATTCCTCAATTAAACATTTTCAAACAAAATTCTTTGTAGCATGGCAAAAATTCATCTGATCAAAAAGTAGGATTTATTTCCTTACAAAGGCAACAAGCTTTACTTCTTTCACTTACTAGTATAGACCTCTAGCTGTGTTTATATTCCAGCATTATTCTACACTCAGGCTTAAATGGCTTTCCTGGCAAAAAATGGTTCTAGATTTGATTTATTCTAAAAGCAAATTTCTTCTCTTCCCTATGTCTCCAGAGACACTTCAGTAACAGCTTGGATAGCAATCAACATCTGTATAGTACTACTACTGAATATTAATATACTAAATTCTCCCTAATATAATGTGATATTTAGACTTTGACCTCTATAAAAGTGTTTAAAAAGAAACTATTAATGTGCATCGAAATAACTACTTACAGGCACAGACTGCCACCTAGTGATTTTTATTATATACGTAAAAAAAACCCAAACAAAAAACAATAACCTCCCTCTTCCAGGAGAGGAGAAAAAAAAGACATTAATTCCTTCATATTTTACATCAACATACAGAAAGAACCTCATATCACTTGTATCTCCTATGACGATGTGGGTGGTAACTGCAGGAGGGGAACGGTGAAAGAAGAGTCAGTACACGTACGTAATCTTCCTTGTACAGGTGAGTCCCATGAGATTGCTTGTTCATCGTTTCTGTCTGGAATTGCTCCTTATTTTACATGGACTCTAGCCTTTGCATAAAACAAGCACTGCATCCAGAATTTACTTAATCTCTTAGACAACACTGATAGACAGCCACACTCCTCTCAAAATTATGGATTCCTTCAATCTTTGTGCTTCCAGTCTTCCCTGGTTCTCTTCAGCATTGTAACTATATTATCAGTACGTCCTCTAGTTCGTCTTTGCCATTCCTTCTTCAGCCACTGCCTATTTTCTACACGATTTCACTAGTAGTGGAGAAAGTAGCCAAGTTACCTGTGTCATCTTATCTGCCTTACATCTGTTGAATTATCATTATCTGAATGGCCCCTAAGTACACCTTAGCTTCAGACTTCTCTTTCTGTCCAAACTTGTACTTCAGATATTGCCTTCATTTATTTACGGGCATCTTATCAGCAGCATAAAGAACTCCTATTCATGTTTCCTGTCACGCCTTCTCCACTTTCTTCTCTCTCAATCACTATCAACATCTTCAGTTCACTTCTCTAAATCTCAGAATCTGCAAGACAAATGGATCTCAGGAAAATCTTTCTCTAACGAATCTGTAAGACGAACTTTTTTTTTTAAAGAAGGAAAACAGCAAAAAGCTTTTCAGATTTCTCCTTCTCTTCTAGCTAACACACTTTTCCTCTAGCAAGTACAATCTTTGCAATGCTTTCAATGAATGTGAAGAGATAGTTTCCTACCTTGTTAATTTGATCTCACTAGCACTTTGTTTTACCCATTTTATTTTATAATCACATGAATCAAGTGTACTACTTAGCTCTTCCTTATCAAATCTATCTTCTTCTTCACCATAAAGAGGTCAGTACCCTTTCTAATCAAATGGCAATACTAGCTTTCACAGCCCTTGTTCAACTTTCCTATAAGTAATTCCACAATTTCTCATGTTGCCTTTCAAATATTCCCAAAGTCATGCCATATCTTCCTCAAAAATCTAAGGAAAAATCTTTGTTGTTATACTCGTAAAATAAATCTGACTCTAGTTAGACTGATGATGTGCTGTGGCTACTCCTTATCATACTGACTAACAGCGTAAATAGTTCTTTGCACTCCCTCAACAGTACCCATCTCAACAGTGCTCTCTGCACTCTGGGCCAGGGGCTATCTCAGAGTCTTTGAACATCACTGGCACTTTTGAAAATACCATCAACAAAATGCTACTACAAAAATTAAACAATGCCTTTCCTTCATTCCAATATTATATTACTTTCTTACATCAAAGAAAACCAACAAATGACCCTCAAAGCAACAACCTAACAATATGAAGTTTGTTTCTTTTGTCCTTTACACCAGAGCTGTTCACTAAAAAACAAAGAAGGTTGCTTATGGAGCCATCTGCTCCTGTTGCTTATTTTCCAAATGAAGTCTTCTGCTGCCCTTGTTTCCAGCAACCAACTGCTGTCTCAGAGGCTTCATTTTCAGTTGAAGTCTGGTAAACAGAGTTAGCATAACACACCAGAGTTACAGAACTCTAACTCATCCTCAACATGCAGCCCTAAAGATCACTGCTAATAAAAGTCCTATCCAAACTATTTGAACATTAATGTATAAATTAGAGAGTCAGAAAACATACACATAATAATCGGAGCAGTGAAATAAGACAACAAAATAGGATTATGTTTCTAAAACTTCTTAAAAGTATAGTCTTCCTCCTCTCCCTTTTTTGGTTCACTCAAAAAAAAAATGGATCTTGGTGATCTCCAAGATGGCAGTAACTCACGTTGTTCAGATGCCAATAAGTATCACTAACCAGATGGTTAAATTCTATCCATCAAGAACTCTGAATGTGACACTTATATGCTTGTGCAACAACATGCAGTCTAAAAAAAAAGTCTTCTCCCTCCCCTCAGCTTTCTTAGAAGCCACTGATACTCAGCTGCAGGAGACTGCCCCAGAAACAGCAGAACTAAGTTACTTCCAAAATGAAAACAATACACGGATTAATTTAAATCACAGATCACATAAGACATTTTTAAAAGCTCCTGCAACTTTTAAAGAAATTCCCCATTTAAAACTTACTTTAAAAATAAGTTTTCAAGAAAAATTAAAAAGTTCTTGTAAGTAACTATTTTTCCTCTTCCACTGAACTCACTTCAATTGTCTGATGTATGAGATGATTAAGAATCATCTTATTTTTCATATACTTTGCAAATCTGTTTTTCCTATCTAGTGATAAAGGCTATTTCTAAGATTCTTTGAGACAAGGGTTGGACCGTTTCTCTGAATGCCTTCACATGAGTCTCTCAAACAAGTAAACCAATCACATTCTAGATGCAGCACGAGCATAGCTGTAACACAACATTTCTATCTTGGTTTCCCAGGCCATGCTAGAAAATACTATAGCCAACAAATAGTTTAAATCCATTTTTATGTAATTCCTTCACAGCACTTGACAGATAGGACCAAACAGTATGACCATGTATTGTTGCTAAGAGGCTTTATTTTTATTACAGTAATTAATCGGAGCCACAATGACAAATACCTGGTCCAACTGCAGTTTAAAAAAATGAAGTTATATTGATAAAGCTAGTTGAAGAAATACAAGACTCCTGAAATTACGTCAGCAAGTTTAGAAAGCTTTGAAATCTTAGACAGATGGTAACACGTTCAAAATTTTTGCTATTTCCAAGGATAGAAAGGAAAACAGAAGTCCATTTACAAGGCTTCTCTCCCACATGTTCTTCTCTTCTCCCACAAACCACAGAAAGATACAAAAGAACAGAGATGCTAATAGGAAAATAATGTCAGATTTAAAAGTTAACTTACCATATTTGTCTCGCAAGCCAACTGTACACCTGAACACTCCACCAAAGGCCACATCTTCACCAAACACGACTGAAAAACAAGAACAGTAGAGGAGGCCAATGTTACTCTAATGAATCTTTTTTTTAATAAACGTGGTTTAAAGGTTTTTTACATGAGGCACTAACATAAGTAGTGCCTAACATTTCATTTTACTTCAAGATTTATCTAGACCTAAGCATTTCTCATGCACAGCCTAACTTTAGCAAATAAAGAACCAAGGTTAATGAGTAATTAGCACAGCCCCACAACTATGTCTCAAAACAGAATTCATGAAACTGATTCAGCTATGCTTTCACTAAACCATCTATTTATTTTTCTGCAATACTCTGTAATATCACAGTATCTAAATCTAAATGAACAAAAGCAATTCCAAGAAGCAACTACATTCAATCACTAAAGAGTCATGGAAATTATATGTTCTGCACCAACTGGTAACCATTTACATTCTTCATCCACAGATTTCAGCAAACGTAGTGTTTTGAAAAATGTCAGATTCAAGTTTTCTTCAAAATACCAGTCCAACATGAAATTTCAAACCTTCTCCAAACAACTTGCCAGATCCCTGAAGAGTGACTTCAGAGGATCCCCTCTACAGAAAAGATTAATATCTAATAACCAGGACAACTCTCAGTATTCAACACTACCATCCTTATAGCATCAGTGATGTAGTCAATGAATTTTAATCACTAAAAGTAACTGCCTTTAAAACTTAGCTTCATATCAACTAATCTGGGGTTGTTTTCCTTTGAATTTATGGAATCATGATGTCTAACTTTTCTTAAAACAGTTTTGTTATTTAATTCACAGAAATCAGTATTGCCCATTTCAATTTTTTTAAGTATGTAAGGGATGTGCAGCAGTACCACCAATAACAGCTTGCGTGAACTGGGGTCAGTTCTGATAAATGGCAAATCCCTCAAAACTGTTCATATTCTAAAGGACACAAAATAATTATTTAGCCTCTTTCCCTTTCAGATATTATTTTTATTTAAATAAAATACATTTCTGATCTGAAGGATTAAAAGGGATTAACAGACTTCTGACAATCATATTAATGACACCACTTAAAGAAAAATAACTAGCATAATGATGTAAAATCAATACAGTCACAGAGTTTACGACCGAAGTATGTTCCCAGATCATCTCTCTCATTCATTTTTAATATTAATTTGTTTGCTTTTTTAATGTACCTAGAATCTTTGTAAGGCCTTCCCATTACCTCACATTTGAGCCAGCTGGCATTAAAAAATCCCATTTAATCTGGTATCAGCAAACTTGCGTGGATTTAGTCATTCTGTTCAGCCACTGAAAATATTTTCCTGGACAGATTCTAATTCTCATCAACATAAGTATGAGGATTTCCACTACTTAAACAACAGTTGCTCAATTCCCCTACAACTAAAAACATACGAAGGACATGCTTTCTATTGCAAGAAGTACTAATTAATTCAGTAAGCAGGGTTCACTGACAACTCACATATCTGGACTGTAAAACCCCAACACAGTCTTTGCAGCCCCGCAAAGCTGAGGAGCAAGACTGGAACCTTAAAGCAACTAAAAGGCTGAAGATTATAAATGAGTTTAGGTTGCTGCTGGACTAACATTCTACTTCCTTTTGTATGGCTGATCCTACAGAAGCGGTACTAAAATCTGTTCTTGGCACTAATTTACCCTCAGTTGTCTAATTTAATAAAGTTGATTACAACACAGCTGTAGATTGAGAGGGAATGTATACAGGCATAGTGCTGGACAGACAACACAGAATTTGTCCTGACAGATTAGACCATTAGTCAGACTTCAAATTGAGCCGTGGTTCAGGCAGTGCCAAAAAGAGTTACTAACACATGAAAAAGAAAAACCAAAATTACACAAGATCATACAGCTTTTGCAGCTGTGTTCATGATATTAAAAATCTCTTTCAGATAGCTGGCCATCATCGTGCCTTTGTTATGACAACAGAAGCAACAGACCTCCTGTTACGTATAAGAATTAAAAGTAGAGTAAATAGTTTTGTGCAAAATAGTTTAGGATAAACCTTTCAAAACAAGCTATGATGGGCCAGCTTCTTCAAAGTTATAGGTTATGCAGACTACAAAAGCCTAGAAAATCTTACACTGCCTATGCACAACAGTGAACAGAAATCAGGAAAGCTGGAAGGGAATTCTGGAGGGCAGGAAAAATACCACTTTTTGAGCATAAAGAGTTGATGGAATTAAAAACTAAGATTTACATTTTAAAAACTTCTGTACTTACTGGTGGGACTCAAGCTACCCTTAAGTACAGTTCACATCAGTAATACCAAAAGCATGTTAAGAAGATATCTTTCTGTCCTAACTTTCACACTAAATACACATAGCTAATACAGAAGACAAAACTGCATCTTAGATCACATAATCCATTAATAATCTGTTAATACAACACATTTTTGTTTGAGATGGAAGTGTAGAAATAACTTATTAGAAAACTTTACAGGCCATGAGAAATGCATTTAATATTGTACACAAATATGCAAAAGAAAACGCAATTTATCCAAAGCAAAACACACTAACAAGTACAGCATACCTGCAGTCGGATCTTTGGCTAAAACATTGTCCAAGGCACTTGTTATGGATTGGAAGAGATTCATCTTCTGAGTTTGCCCTGTGTGAAGGAGATTATTTAGTCATTTAATTTGGTTCAAAACACAAAGTACCTTAGAAAGCACTGGTGCAAAACATGACCAAAAATTTAGTTAACACTCATAAACAAGATCCCTGTTAGGAGTACTCAAGACTCACTTGCTGAGTAAGGTTAAATTACGGAATTATGGGCTTGAGCATGGTATACTTTGCAATCCCAAGAACTATAATTCTACTACCCTGCTTTCAACCTTTTCTCAAAAACTATGCTCTTAGCTAGAGCAAATGCAGCTTTGCACTTCGCAACATGTAGCCAAACACTAGGAACAATGGCTAATACACCAATTTTTCAAAAGGAAGAAATCATAGTAAAGCCTTATTGGTTTGAGGACTGGGATCCTTCCTGCTACGATTCACCAGATCTCATTAAGCTTATTTCATCATCATTGAACTATTTTTTAAAGCTGCAGCCTTTCCTGTTTACAGATACCTATTATTATCATAAATTTTCTAGACCACCAGCCTGCTCTCTGGTCTGCAGTTAGAAAGTGTTAGAGGCATCAAACCCACACTCCAAAGAAAGAAAACTTGATGCTGAACAGCTATGCTTAAAATGGGTAAAGCAAATGCACCAGACGGCTGTATTAAATCTTCTGCAGCATGGATTGAATAAAACCTTCAAAACCAAGAAAGGCTACTCAGGTACTCTTTGTTCTTCATTCCAGTGCTGCAAGGAATAACAAACAGCCCTGAAAGCAGAGACTGAGATGGAACAAAACAATAGCTGAGTCCTCACTACTGTGACCAACTCAGATTCTCCAAGCAAATAAAAGAATGCCTTATCAGAAACAGAGTGAATAAGAAATCGCCTGGCTGACATTTGGTAGCTCTTTAACCAGTAAAACCTTTAAGTAATGACTAGGAGCCACAGCCCAGGAGAATACTACCTACCAGCACACACAGCATTCTTTTAAAAAAAAAAAGATGGCTGGGTGAAGATCCCAGACAAACATGAGAACAGATGTTAGAAATCAGAAAGGAGAACTACACTCTGTTTCCAGTAGCTACAGGATCTTCCAACAACCATTCAGCTTCCCTTCCTCCTAAACTGTTAATTAACATTAGCATTTTTTGTTAAAAGGCTCATGTCATGCCGCACCAGACCTAAGTAGCTGCATTCCCACACATTCCTGTGTTTGGTAGCATCACTTGTTACTTTACATGGCCCTTTAAGAAGAGGAAACAGTAAAAAAAAAAAAAAAATAATAATGGGAACTGTTCCAATTATACCAACGCTACAAATATTCAACATTTACAAATTCAAGGGAAGGAGAGCTGGGGAACAGCAGTTGTTTCTCTCTTTCCCCAACTCATCCACATTAGTATTTAGATTATGTTTTCCACAAGATACAATCCTTCCAGTATTTGATATAAATAAATGCCTACTATTTAAGCAAATGTCAGAAACTCCTTACACTGACTGTTCTGACCTGCTGCTCTTGCTTATAATAAAGGCCTCTATAAGCCCTCGTGGGAAAGAATAATTGTGCCCTTCAGATTCGAACTGTGGAGTTGGAGAAGCGTTATCTTCGCAATATCAGGATCAGAATTGGCATAGCTTTATTTTGTTTTCACTATTTTTCAAAGAATCTCAAAAGTGTATTTTAAATGAAAGGGGTGTACCATTCTATTATTAAAAGCTCAGAGAAAAAGAGCTTCTTCACTGTGATCCTGAGCAGGGACCTGTAGCACACAGGCTTTACTTGGATGCCTATACCTTCAACAGCTAACAGAAATGGCCAAGAGTTTTTTCAGACTGAATGACCAAGCTGGAACACCAACGTACCCACCTAAGTAACAACTTTCTAGAAGACAGTGTAGTTCATGCAAGAGAGCAAGCTACTTAGCAGCTGGCAGGCTTCTTCCAGGAGAACTCAGTGCTAGTCACTTGCAGATGCATTTCAAAATAAAGTCAAAACACCAACTTACATCTTGAGTTTTTTACTTCCAACTGAGCTGTGTTTACTCTCAATGGTGTGATCACGAGGGTTACCTCAAACCTTTCACTGGACAGCAGTCTTTATTAACCACAGGTTTATTACCACATTAAAAAGTTAGGGGTGGATGTAAGTCGTTAGGTGACAGCTAGAAGCTTTACCACAGAACAGGAGAGGTGCAGGGGAAGGGCTTGCAGGCCCGAGCTGACGATGGGATGGATGTAAATTAGGGATGGATGTAAGTCGCTATGTGACTGCTAGAAGCTTTACCACCGAGCAGGAGAGGGGCAGGGGCAGGGGAAGGGCTTGCAGGCCCAAGCTGACGACGGGTAGGCCAACTGCAGCTGGCTGCCCAAAAACACTTCACCAACCTCCCCTCTCCCCGACCCCGGGGCGGTACCGGTGAGGCCTGAAGCACCACCACCCCCGCCAGCGGCCCACGGCGGCCTTCCCACCCTCACCCCCAGATTTTCGCGGAAAACCCGCGAGTGGAAGCGCCGCGGACACTGCGAGGCAAACGCGACCGGGCGGAAGCCGCCGCCGCCCGGGGTCCCGTCCTCCCAGCGCCAGGCTGCCGGAGGGGGTGGAGGCGGGAAGCGCCCACCCTTCTCCTTTCTTCCTCCCTCCTTCCTTCCTTCCTTCCTCCCCACCCGGCCGGGCGGGGGCCTGCCCCTGGAAGGCGGAGGCGGGGCGGACCCGGCAGCGGAGCGAGGGTGAGCCCGGCCCGGCCCCTCTCTCACCGTACGCGCTAGGCGCCGGGTCCGGTTGGAAAGCGAAGTGCGCGGCGGAGCGGCGTGGGGCGGCGGGCAGCAGGGGTAGGCGGCTCCAGAGCCCGCCGCGGCAGCGCACCGCCGCCGCCGCCAGCCCGGAGGCCAGCGGCCCGCGCAGCCCCAGCCCCGCCGCTGCCGCCGCTGCCGCCGCCATCGCCGCCGCTGTCAGGGGGCCGCCGCGGCCGCCGCGCGTTCTAAAGAGGCGGGGTCCCGGGCGAGCTTCCTGATTGGTCAGCGGCGGGCGGGGGACGGACCAATCAGAAGCCCCACTGCGGTGGGTG
>WHYT01014653.1:138050-159434 GCA_009806455.1 Tetrax tetrax
GTAACTGCGCCTGCGCGGAAAGGCGCGCGGCGGGGGAGCGGGGCCGGGAGGGGGCGAGGCTGCGCGCCCGGCACGCGGGGGCAGTTGAAGGCTCGCGCGGAGGGCGGGAGCGGGCGGCGCGCCTGCGCAGTAAGGGCCGTGGGAGGGCCGGGGCCCGGGTCCGGGCGTCGGGGTAGCCGCGGGCCGTGAGAGGTGGCCGTTCCCCTTGGGGCGACGGCGGCAGTGCTGGGGGTGGCCCTGTGGGCTGGGTAAGGGGGCGCTTTCCCCCTCTCACCACCCCTGCTGATAACGGTGTGCCGGGTGCTGGGTGCATCAGGGAGCGCTGAACTGGGCCTTGCCTCTCTGCCGGTGCTATGGCAGCCGTGGCTGAAGAAAGGCTTCACCTCTCTTCTTAAACGTTTTTCTTTTCTTCCTGTGGAATCTTCCTATTGCTATCTCCGCATTGAGAAACACTAACCAAATGGCTGAAATCCTCAAATTCTACTCCAGCCGATGGCCTGGAACAATAAAAATACAATTAATGGACAGACTTGAAGATGTCTGTGTGTCTCTCAAGCCTCCTCTTAACTGCATATCTAACCTCTCTCCGAGTCTCTCCTATTTCTAATCATTCTTCTTGTCTGAGGTCTTTTTTTTTCCCCTAAAAACTCTAGCTCATACCTTTGTTACTTTTTTGTAATGAGAGAACTCGTGTAGCCGCTTCTGAATAGGGCCTTGCTTTAAACTCTACAGTATGAGATTAAATATGTATCACTATTATGGTTAAATACTCTTTTTTTTGTATCTGAGTTCCAAGTCATCACTGAATATCCCTGTTAATGACTGCAGGACCATTTCAGTGAAGACCATTCTTTCCTTATATGTTGTGTGAAAAAAATGTTTTTTCATGCTGATTTTGGATTTCTTAATCACTGGGATTTATGCAAGATAAAAGGTTTAGTCCTACTGCTCCCTGGGGAGACCAGTCTCTTGCTCTTTAGCATGCCCTTTATCCTTAGAGACTACTGACAAAGCACTTGAGATGGTGGGATCAAACAAGTTCTTCTAACACATCCCAGTATATCCCATGGAAGCACAACACTGATAAGTATCAAAAGGGGGTGAGAAATTTTAATAAATGATAGAAAAGCAATCTCTCCAATGGAAGAGCAGTGTAAATGTCAAATGTTGATTGCTTCCAACTCCACTAGAAGGCAAAATGTAAATATTTGAAAAAGTTTAGTACATAGCAAATATTATAAACATCAAATTATGTACAACCATTTATTTCTATGGCTAATAGTATGAGAGATTACAAATATGCAAGTTTATTGTTCAAATACTTTTACTTCGAGTAGGAAGAATTTAGCTGTATTGCACATCGTTGTGACCAGATCTGCAAAACTTACAAATGGAGAGCAGGTGGTATAGAAAGGTATTAATTTACTTATAAGTCTGTCATCTATTATTAATATATCAGTTGTTAGACCCGTGAATTGCTAAACTCAAACTATAAGTTATAAGATATATTCCATTTATATACAGTTAGTATTTGTCATGCTATGTTATTTATAAAATGTGGCAATGACCTTGGTCAGATATTCCAGGAGATGCTTTGGTTTTCAACACAGGCAGATAAAGGATGCTCCTTGCTGCCTGAGTTCAGTGACTGTTGTCTCCTGCATCTGGTGATGTATGGAACTTGAAAAGAATGGGTTTGCATTTGCGGTACTGCAGTCCAGTATCTTACAGAGGAAGTGATGGCATTTATGATGGAAGGACAGGAAGAAGAAATACCTTCAGTAAGACCCATTCACCTGTTATTCAGACCTAGGTGAAAGAGAAGAAAGTGTCTGGAGATGAGGCTTGCCACCTAAATTATTTTGAGTACCTGGACTTTTGAGTACAAAAGGCAGTTTGTCCTCACAGCCTTGGGAATTTGCATTGGTACTAAAAAGGGAAATGGGCAATCAGAGAGGTTTATCCAAATGTACTTTGGCTGACCAATATGTTAGCGGAGATGAGTCTTAGCATTCATGTTCTTCCAGCCCTGATGGGGTAATAATTATATCCATGTTGTTCCTGGTGTATGTTATAATATTCCAGCAACTTGAGTTATGTTTTGAAGTCAGCTTTCTCATTTGGAAGCTGTTCAGTCACTTAGGGCCACTTCTGTTAAATCTATACACCAGACTCTTAAGAGCTGAAATCAGCTACATTCCCCATCTGTGTGTATTACTCATTATGTGCATCCTTAGTGTTGTTGACAACCATTAAAAAACTCTGGCAGTCATTACTATTATTTCTGAATAATAATGCAAAGCAATTAATGAGGATCTGATGATGACTGCAAACCCTACTGACATGAACCAGATTATGCCCGTGTTTATGCCAGCATTAATCAGATGTAGCTCCTTTGAAGTCTGTGTTGTTACCTCTGATTGACATGGATCTAAGTTGAGCAGATTGTGAGTATTGGACTCTGTCATGAGCATCTGGCTCCATGTCTGCTATTCTACTCCAAAATCTCACAAAATCTGGACACATCTTGCAGGTGAACCTTAGATTCCTCCCAAGCTTGTTGTATTTCCTGGTAGATATTGCTTTATTTAAATTACGTCTCTATAGATTGTGAGGCATCCAGGTGATTTCTGCTGCATTCCACCAAACATAGTTTTACTGTTGTTTTCTTGTCAATTCTGTCTGTCATGCTCTAGTGTCGCTGTAAGTTTTCCTCGCTGCTCTGTGGTTCATTGAAGAAATTTTGTAGCTTGTTCTCCGCCCCAGCAGCTGACTAGCTGATTCACCCCCTCTTATAGGAGCTGCTAGTAAGCACTCTCGTCACACTGGTACTGTCTTTGCACTATGCTGTTTTCTTCCTTCTTTGCTGTCTTCTGTCTTCCTCCTACCCTAATTACAATCTGCTTCCTCCTTCTTTTTTTTTTCTGTAATTTATTGGTATTTTGGAGCTGTTTTCTCCCGTGTCCGTACTTCCTCACTCACATGGGTTATTTTTCTGATTAGAGACGGTCATCTCTTTCTTGGGTACATATAACTGAGGACCTGCTTTCTGAAGTGTACTGTAGAAAGGAGAAGATACAGCTTTTGGTCTGGCTGTTTCTATTGTCAGTCCTGTACAGATTAGATGTGTGAACAGAAAGAGTGGTCTTACCCATAGGAACAAGCTGAAGAAGAGCAGAGCTGTGGTTTTGAGCAAAGGGACTTAGAAGCGAATGGTTTCATCTTAGGTAGCATAAATGCCAGGGATCATTATGCAGTTTAGCAAAGAAATTATTATTTTAGATTTTGATAAAAAGCTGGCCAGGGGCACTGCATCTGGAGCCAGACAAGTTGCAGTCTGGCAAAGAGCAGGAAAAAAAAAAAAGAAAAAGAAGCTTTAATGGAATAGTTTTGTACTCCTTTGCATGTAGGGTCAGAAATCATACAGTTAGTTCTGCCTTATCACCCATCTCTGTCTTAAAACAGTGCTTCCCACTCAGTCTAGAATAGTAACTGTGGCTTTCATCCCCTATTGCTTTTTAGATTTTTAAACACTTCACCAGAATGATCACTTTTGAGTTGAAGACAATCCTATTTTTAGATGACATGAGTAATTCCTAACATTAAGTGAAGCAATGCTAGAAACAGTGGCATCTATCCACAGAGACATTATTCAGCTCTTTTTATAAGACGTTTCAGTGTTTCATAATTACGGGAAGAGAATCCCACTCTCCTCTGTTTAATTCAATCAGTTTTAATTGCTTTGAAACCACAGAGCATATTTAATTCCATTTTCTACTGTGACTCAATCTAGAAATACCTGTACAGGGAAATTATTTCTAATCATTGACAGCTCATCCTTTTAATGCAAAAAAGAATTCATAATGAAATCCAATTTATACAAGGAATAAGGACCACATTTTTATCCTTAGGATAATTAAATGTAGGAACAATTTACCTGAGAACGTGGTAGATTCTCCTCACTTCCTTTCTTCAAATAATAACTAGACTTCTCTGCAGAAAATGCACCATAGCTCAAACAAAAGTAATGATCTTGATACCAAAACTACTGGATGAGGTCACAGTGAAATAATCATATTAATACCGTTGAGTTCTAAAATATCTATTGTTGTTCACTAATAAGTGAGAATTGCTAATTGATTGATCAGGAAAGTATGCCAAAAAATCTCAATCAGTCAGATTCAGAAACGAGTGGAGAGATGGATTCATCATAAATGTATATATACAACCGACATTATAAGCAGTGTTCAAAAAACCAATATACAGAAGTTCTGTGTTCAGGATTCTTGGTATAAAACGTATCCGTCCCGCAGATCATATATAAAACATGCTGGAATGCCTCTCTGGTATTTTGATAATATGCTACAGTATACTGGTGTTGTGTTTTGATGCCTGCTTATAGCATAGTTGTGTTCGGCGAAAGTTAAAAAGGGAGAATAAAAAGGTATGGTGGATCAACTCGTGCCAGGAACCCACTGAGCCAATGCCTCACTGTTTCCCCATAGTTAGCCCTTCCCCTGGAGCACAGTGCAGTTCTGCATGTCTGTTTAAATGAGCTACCTTTATGAAGCATTTTGTCCTCTACAGGTAAATCTGAAGCATAATTCTGTATTTTTGCTGCTGTTATTTTTATTAGAGGACTATCTGCTTGTTTTATTCGGACTGATGGTATTAGCTCTGATTTAAATAATAATAAACTGTAAACCTTATCTCATCACATGTACAGGTAGAAGTGTGTTATAAAAGGAGACTGAAAGTAAAATCCACTGGCCATAAATTATCTTTTGTCAGTGGAACGGTTTTATTCAGTTCAGTTGGCTTTAAGTAATGGTCATGTCATCTAAAGAAGTCACCTTCAGATCACATGAGTTCCTAGAGGTTTCCACAGTGTTCTGCCTGCCACTAGTGAGTACTGCTCTAGAGATAACGTGAACCAAGCAACTTGTTCCACTGGTTTAAATAAGTGTTTGAGATTCAATTCTCCTTGCCACAGACTGACCTTACTCTGCTGATCAGAGCGGGAGCTGTGATCAGTTATGAAAATAGTAAATCTCACACCGTAGTGCTAATAGTAATTTCTGTAAACTCAACATACAGAATTTGTACTCTACCAGCAAGTGAACAAGTAAAAGTCATACTCCTGCCATACAATTGTAAAATGCAGACTTTTAAGTATGGAGACTTCGATTTCTATGCATCCGTGGTCCGTTTGTTGAGCTAGTGTCAATTGCCCAAGAGGCAATATTGCACAAGTCAGTGCAGTATCCCGGCCCGTATTTCATGGCTCTCAAAGACTGAGAAGAAACTATATTCAGGGTGTGAATAATCAAAGCTACCCAAGATAGATCGTACTCTAGGGACACCTATGCTACAAATTTTATAAAAGCAAAACCCCACACACAGCTGTCCGTTCTAAATTTAATCCAAATGGGGTATTTTTTTTTTCCTTCTACATACCTCTTCCTTTTTGTTTGACTAGCTTTGCAGTTACAGAATGTTCTACGTATTTTTTTCCTAGGCTATTTTACCAAGGTTTGGGATATTGGATCATATTCAGATTCTAACAGTCCAGTCAGTGTGGCACTGGTGTCTACACCAATGCAGCCACCCACCTGCAGCCATCTTTAAATAAGGTAGTTGGTTGTGGTGTTTATATTATTTATTTTTTCCTTCACCCAATCCATTTTTGTCATCCCACTAAAAATGTTTAGGTGCATTTTTAGTTTTAACATAAACAGAGTGTATCTTTCTATATGCTGTTTTGTCTAAACATTTTAATCACCACAGAGCACCTGCAAATTCTATTAGTTACTACTGAAAGCAGAAATGCTTAAAACTCATGCAGTTCGTATGCCTCTGGGGAAATCTAAGATTGGCTCAACATTTTTGTGCCTCATTCAGAAAAGCAGCTATATTGTGGCAATGCTGTGCATTGTTTCTTTCCAATTTTTACATAAAGAATTGTTGCAAGTAAGTATATGACAAACTTCTGTGTAAGTTTAATTTAGATGAACAGGGTATCTTGTAGCAGGTTTTCAGAGACAATTAATTTAGCACAGGCATTTAATACAGCTTCACTAACACCCAGAATTTAGACTAAATTAGGCAGCCTGGATCTCACTGAAAGTGAGTAATAGTAATAGTAATTCACATTTTTATCCATAACCTTGATCTTTCTTTATGCTTAAAAAAATCTATCAAAGTCTATTAGAAATAGCATAACTTGAAAAATGTCTTACTGATTTGTAATTTTTCACGTATGCCATTAGGTGGCAGGGAACAGTAAAGATTTACTTGAAATGTGATACATCTGTTGAAATACAGATCTGCCAGATTGTTCTCTCCACCCTTTTTGAATCAGAATTATTTCCTACTGTGAACTGTCAAGAGCTTTGTCTAGTTAATTATTAAATGACTTACCAACAGGGCTCACTGCTTTCATCAAGACTGTTTTGGATTTCATTTCTGTGCAATCCTTTTGTCAAATGAGGAAAAAAACAAGGCATATTCATCCTCATGGGAGTTCTTTAAAAATTAAATCTCACCACAGTTTTATCATTACTTCTAACCTCTACTTCTGCTTCTGGTCAGGCTAAATGTGACTGCTGCAAGTAACCCCTAGGCCAGGCTCATTCCGGCAGGGATTAGTGGAAGGCAAGAAACTTTATTATTCTTTGGGAGTCTTGATTCTAAACTGCTTGTAAGGGATAGAGTTTTGTCTGGGTCCAGCTATAAATAAAGACTTTTTGCATAGCATAGGTACAGGAAGATTGAATTTATGGGGTTTAGATACCCAGGCTGACAATTAGGTGGGTTCACGTAAAAACAGGGAATTTGTACTGGCAGCAGCATTTGTTTCTCTAAATCTAGATGGCTGCTTTTAGAACTGCAGTGGATGTCAAGGGTGAGAGGGTAGGTGGCAGAAATCACAGAGTGAGACTTATCTGCTTTAAAACTCACTGGATGATTGATGTATGGGAAGTAATTCTGCCAGTAGTGACTCTGTAGGAGTTAGGGATGCCTATGCTCAGCGTTTCCCAGAGCTGTAGAATTAAGTCCCTGGCAGGAGTAGCCCCTAAGAGATTTATTTTTATTCCCTAAAACTCTTTTCTAGTGCTGTTGGGTAGGAACTGTGCCACAGATACTGTCACGTGTGCTTAACTGGAAAGTCCCAGTGCTGATTTTTCCATATATTGTGTAATAAACTCGTGCCAAAGGAAGAAGTAACAATGCCAGAAAATATGATACAGCTGCAGTTTGCCGTACCCGTTTGTTAGGTAACACTTGAAAGGTGGAAAAGCACAGGAGGAACATGTTATTGATTTATTATTGATTAGTCTGATATGCAGAGAAATTCAGCTCAATACAGTTTTAATATGACTGAGCGAGTGACAGTAGAGAGATTTAAATGCATTATTCACAGAAAAATGTGTGTTAGTGACTCACAGAACTCCTACAGTGTGTCTCTTCTGTTCCAGGCAGTCATGTCTGGAAGCAAGGAATCCTTTGTTCCTCCAGTTCAGCCCTGGCATTGCCTGAGAACACTGGCAGTAAGTGCACAGCCTGTAATCTCAGTATTTGTGAGGTCTGCATGTCTGCTTGGATTTGGATTCAGTATTTTTCATCTTAGTCCTTGAGTTTTAGTCACTGTGTTGTGTCCACACAGTCGAGACACAGGCAATCCTCTCAGAAACTGTGTATCCACACAGGAAACTTTAATAGTTAAAAAGCCCAAACCAAATAATAATGATGGTACTACAAGATTATTTAAGCAACAGATTCTATTAACTTGGAGTGCAGAACGTCAGCTTCCTCCCAAACAGAAATACTTACTGCCCGTGCACATCACAGTCCCACGGCCACCTTGGCGGTCTGCATAAAAGGTGGGTCATCTTCAGCAGCCATTTGTTGCCTTCACAAAGAACTCACAGATAGAGATTTCAGAAAGCTGTCAAGCAGGTTTTAAGCTAATTCAGCATGCTATCATCCTTAGCATCTGACACCAGTCTTGGTAATCCAAACCGATGAGTCTTGCAGTCAATCCATAGATCACCCTATCCTGTTTCTAGCTTGTCACTCTGTAGATTATGGATATTCCAGGAAAGATGCAACATGCTGCTGGGAACAGGTAGGTGTCATGTACTGCAATATGCAATGCAAGCTGTGTGCACACTAAAATTTGCCCCTGGAGTCCACAATGCACTGTGACCCTGGGCTTGGATTTCACATGAAGTGATCTCTGCTTGCAAATGCTAAGGATGCTGTTATGCTCTCACTAGCTTGGTGCCTAACAGTGCATTGATTAATGCTGTTGACTGGGTCTGAGGCAGAGGGGATTTACTTATTTCTGTGGAAAAGGGAGGTAAAATCATAAAGATCAAGCTGATCACTTATTGCACCTTATGTTTTTAAAACTGTGGATAAGTAGTATGAAATATTTGGATCTCCAGAAAGAAAAGTTTTTTTCAGTCTGCATGATTCACATGTGGGTTACTATGTGCCTGAAGCTCGAGAAAACTGTTTTGTCTGTTATCAGACTGTTTTCCATATGATGTTCTTCACAGTTGTATCAGAAATGTCAGGAGCTGCTTACTCTGCTGGGACCAAATCCTGAAGATTTCCATTTGTGCCATTGCTTCTTTCATTGTTTTACAGTCAGATGTGAAAATATGCCCCAGAACAGGACAAACATGTTCTGAGATATTGTTGTATTTTGAAAATGCAAGGACCTAGCCAAGAGTCAGTCTCACTGGGTCCTGCTTAGAAGTTATAGTTGTTTGCAAGAGTGGTCACAAACACTTTTTTGGTTTCTCCTGAACTATGTCCAAGAGGACAAAGTTCAGCCCCCTTTGCAGGATTTTATATCTTCCATCTACTTTCTGAGGTGGATGTAATAAAGACAAGAACATGACAAATTACCCGCTTCAGAACAAAAAAAAAATCATTTTTTATTGCTGTTCTGCCTCATCTCCTTTTACGAGGAGCACCAAACAGTTTATTTTTGTTTTTCTTGAACTGTCTAGGTAGTAAACTGTAAATTTGTACTTTCTTTGAGGAGCCCCAGTAAACTAAAACATATTTCTGAATGCAAAGAAGGGATAACATTTCACTATAAGATAGGATGAAAACCCTTGGCCTGAACTTAATGAATGAGTTTCCTTTGAAAGGAGAATCTCAGGCAGGACAGCAGAAGCAAGTTAGCTGGAGAAGTCAAAAAATTCAGGAGACCAGCAGGACAAAGTGTATATTTCTTAGGCATGTGATGACTCTGTGAAGACTCATGCTCTATACCACCTTGCTCTGTCTTCTCTGCTAGGCTTCTCATATCACACAGAGATGAAGTCAGTGGAAAGAAAGAAGTACACTTTCTTAGTACACTTTCCTTAGCATGCTGAGAAGGTGATAACAAGACGTAGGATGAGATAGAAAGTAGGAGTGGTTTTGTTCAGATCTGCAAGATACTGGCATGATTTACATTGCAGTAGATGAATGCCTAGGGTTGTTTTCCTTCAGATGTGCCAGGAGCTGGTACAAGACCTACTGATGGTTTCATATGTGGTGTCAAAGCTGCTGCCTACGACTGCACAGATTCAGCTTCTTGTGAAAGACTGTTACAGACAAGACCAGAGGAAAAACTACTCATGCAAGCAGTGCTCTACCTGCCCAAAACAAACAACAGCAAGGGTGGGTTTTGTAGCAATTTGTAGGAGGAGGCCTGAGGATTTTCATCCTTTCTTTAAGGCTGGGATCTAGGAAAAGAACCTGAAAGGTAGGAAAGGAAGAAAAAGTTGCAAAACAAAAAAAAAAAATAGTAACTGATAGTGAAGAATAAGTTGAAAAATTAGTTTGCAGTAATGGAAAGAGATGTGAAAAAGCAGATAGGTGATGGAATGGCAAAAGAGAAAATTGGGGAAGCCAGCTGCAACAAGAGGAGAGGAAGATATGATTGAGGTAGCTAAGAGGTGGAGCCTAAAACAGAGCAATGAGGCCATATATGAGACTGTGACATAGTACAGGAAACAAAATGACCTCCAGGTGAAGGAAAGAACAAATGGGAGCAAATCTGAGATTCACCTCTGTACCAGAGAGATTTATCCTCTGACTCAAGCAGATGAAGTGAACATAATATTAAGCCATCAGTCAAAAACAAGGGAATGAGATATGGACCAGAAGTTGAAAACTATCAGAGCAGGGATGGCAGGAGGGACTGACAGGCAGATGCATAGGAGGCGCAACTGTTGTCTATCAATGTTTTGCATGAACACCTTGGAGTGAGAAAAGCTGTTTGAATTCAATGACAATATTGGTACAAGAAAGAATGCACATATATTAATCGTTAATAATCTAGAACTGGAATTAGAAAGTTCCTAACCATCAGATCAGGGTGCTGTCCCATTGTGCATGCAAACACGTCGTAGATTATCTTCAGTTGGAGCCTGATAAGTTTGGGAATGTAATCTTATACAAGATTGATATCCACGATGAGAGAGACCGGACTGAATGTTGTAGGAGGACCTTCCTAGTCCCTGCCCTAATCTTATTTTCTTAATAATGATGCTGTTGACTCATATATATATTGACCAGGACAGGCGCAGACAGACACATATTTGCCTCACTCGTTTTCCAGGCCAACTGGATGCCACCCACCTCTGGAATCTGTGGAGCTGGAGTGGCCCAGGGCTGTGCCCAAATTGTTAAATCTGTGCAAATACATGACTTTCAGATCTGAACTGGCTTGCTTTTACTTGGAGTGCGGGTGAGGGAGTCCACACCTCTCCATACGCCCTCAGAGGGTTGTACAGGGCTCATGAGCTTGGTGGCCTAGAGGAGTGTGAAAACTACTTAGATGAGGGGTGCAGAGACTGTACAGGCTGATGGAGCAGGGTTGAGGGGACTCAAGATCCCAGAAGAAATGTGGTAGCAACATCTACTAATCCAGGGTACCACAGCGGCACATTCAGGAGCCGCGTGTAACATCTTTCTGGTCACTTCCGTATGACACTGTGATGTTCGGTGATAGACTAGAAGTCTGATTCACCAACGTCGTGTGTGACATCACCAGTAGCAACAACTTACTCTTACATCTTTGTCCTCCCAGTTCTGCTGAGTTCCTAGGCAGCACTGCGCAGTGGAGATGATGCCACTGTTCCTCCTAGTTAGGGCATCCCTTCCTTGTCTGTCATCATACTTCACGTCATGCTCCCAGAAGTTGCGTGGCTCCTCAGCAAGTGTACTACCCCCAGCTTATGCTGCAGTGACCACAGTCATCTACTGCATCATCTTCCAATGCACTGACTGATATTTGTATATTTGGAAGCAACTGTTTCTATATTATAGACATATGACAGATTTAGTTTTAATTGCTAATAATATACTGGTGGGAAAAGATTGTTAGACCTTTCACTGCACGGTCATCTACATAAACAAGACATTTATTTTGCGAATTCCTCTCTTGACATCCTGACTGCTGACTCAACCACTCTAAATTTTCATTTTGCCCTCCTAGTAAACACCTATACTGATGTGAGTTTGCATCGCTTTCACTGTTTCTGCTATGACTGAAATGGGACCATTCCCACGCTACTTGAAACTTTGCATTCTTGGCTCCGGAGATTACCTGCTAGCAGATAGCAGTAGTCGTGTCTTCCTTTGATGAATACATTCTTATCTTAGGTGAGATGTGAAGTGCTTCGTCTTGCAACATCTCTGCTACCCACCACCCAGGCAGAGAGAGAGCGCACAGGAAGAATGACAACTTGTACTTTCAAAATCACAACCTCACCTAGGACAACAACAGCTGATAACAAGTCCAAACAGAACTGAACTACTGACTCACCTTCCCCTCTCCTGGCCCATTGGAAGAGACTGATGATTTCTGTACAATTAATAACACCCTGGCTTCAGTGAGATCCTTTTCTCTCATTAAAAGAATTGGAGCTTCTTTAGCCTATAACTTTATTATCAAACCTTCTCCTCTTTTTTTTTTTTTTTTACCCAAGTTAGGCTGCTTTTGTCAGTGGACCTGTGATGGAAATAAGTGGTATATGTTTCCTTGTGTGACTATATTAATATGAAGTACGGCACCGCATTTTTCATATATCTGTACCCTGCAATAGTTGGCTTAGATGCAAATAAAATTATATCTGAGACTGAGATTATGGCTTGCAAGTGCTTTCTAGCAAAAGTGAAATATTAGGTTTTGAATGAAATACCTTTGTTTCTACAAAAGAGATAATAAAGAAAAAAAAACAGAAAAAAATAAATAAAAGAAACAGGAAAAAACCACAGATATGTTGATACAGATAAGGACATAGATACATGAGTGTGATGTCCTATGTGACTTTGAAATCTAGTATTACTTAAACAAAATAGGTGACACTTTTCTCTGAGAATAGTGTGGTTTCTTAGTCCTTTCCGGGCAGGTGAATAAAATTGCTGAATTATCTTCGTTTCAAAGCCTGTATCAGATATATGTTTTTTTCATTAGAAACACATATTTAGCTAGCAGCATGTCTAAAACCTACTGCAAATCCAAGCACACTAACATTAGAAGATGTTAAAGTTAATATTCCATATGCAAATGGATCCAGACTACTTCTGTATGTGTGGCAGCGGTGGGATTAATCTCACTTTTACCATCTGGAAGTTCGGCAATGAATCTCAAATAGTCAAGCAGGCTCCTTATCTGTATCAATAGTCAGAGGGAAAACACTTCGTAGCCTGATTGATCCAACCCTAAGACAGGTGTCTGAGGGAAGGCAGGCATGCCTCCCTCGGAGCCCGCGGATCTCTGTGCTCTGGAGAGGGTGCAACTGACTCGCTTGCAAGGTGGATTTCACATAACAAATGGCATGTTATTTTTGCCACAGGATCGCTGCCTTAGTGCTTACTAAATCTTAGTTTTCAGTATCTTCTCTTTTTATCCTTTCCCTTTAATGTGTAGGCCTCTGCATTATATTACTGTGTGCTGTTTAGCATAGAACACAGAATTATTCATTTTCAGTGGGACTTGCTAAGGTGCTCACATAGAGTGTTTGTTAGCTTTTTGCAAACACCAATTAGTATCTTCAGAGATCTGTCACAAAAAGAGGCAATATTATTGTTACTTCTTTTTACAAAGGAGGAATGAAAGCAGCAAGATTAGAGCCATTGCAAGCTTCCCTGGACTTTGGGTGTGCACTGACTGATTTTTTCAGGGCTTACAGCACTATTCATCATTTTGGAAGTGTGAGATGCAGTTTGTGGTGACCTGGATTGCAGCTCTAAGAGCCTACTGACTTCTGTAAACCATGCTTCTCCAGGGTCCATGTTTGCCATTACGAAAAACGAAAAACTTTTATTCCACCATCAGTAGCAGCTTTATTCTCGGACACAATACCACTCTGGAGTGCCTGGAATAATGCTACTTGTGTTTACATGGTTGCCTTACAGTCTGTGAAGTGTCATTCCTCCAATTTAACTGTAAGAGCATTGTTTCTGTCACTGCAGACCCATTTTAGTCCAGGTTCTGCAATGTTGGTGCTGCAACAAAAGCAGCTGAGCCTCAGCAGGCAGCAGCCTCCTCCATCGCACAGTCGTGACAAATTCCCGCAGCGCAGGCCGTTCTTTGCCCGACATAAGGTAGGGAGTCCTGAGGGGAGACCACAGGAGTTTGTAATCAGGTCATTAAAAGAGCTTATAATAAAATTCAGGAGGAGGCTGGAGTAAGGTTTCACAAGTAAATTGAATTTACTTTTTCATTCTTGATTTTGTAAATGTAGGTTTCTTGTAACAATTTAAAAATATTGTCATACAGTATTTTGAAAAAAGTCAGCAACTGAGAAAGGAGAGGTGTCTCCGAGTGAAAGCTCTGTCTGTGTCATCAACAGCTCTAGGTACTTTACTTGGCAGGTCTCCATCAACTAGGCTCACATTCTAGGTGGTGGCAATACTGTCATCTCCTGGGCACTAGAGGGGGGTGGATGCACGTACTTTGCTGGTGCATTTCACAGCCTTAGAAACAGTGCTTCTGCTTTTGGTGTCAGTTCCAGAAGCTAAAGGAAATGGTGACAAACCTTTCTCTCCTCAATGTTTTTTTCCCTCTCTCTTTTTTTTTTTTTTTGAGAGGTGGGGTGGGGAATTTTCCCTTATGTTAGTCTTACCTTCTTTTTATTTCTGTCTCTATTTCTCCATTCCGATGTGTTATTTCCCTTGACCTCTAAAGGCTTTCTTGTGCTGTGTCTTTCCTCCTTCCAGAGAGAGCTCCTGCTTTTGCTCCTAACCTCTGCTTATGATCCCTCACATCTCCTGTTCCTACCCGCCTCATGTACCTTCACAATCTCCACCTTCATATCCTTAATTACATTAGATACAGATTCTTACTCTGTCCTCAGCAAGAAAATAGTATCTCAGCCCTTTTGAACAGGTTATCAAGAAAACAATTTTTAGTGTTCATGCTGTTTTTATGATCGGGTCTGTGAGATGGAGAATCATTGGTTACATAGACCTTTAGCTCAAGGTTGTTGGTTTTTAATTGCATACGTACTAAAGAAGATGTGTTTTGTTAAAGACCTGTTGAAGGCCTGAATCTTGTATTCACAGCACGATGAGATGATGTCCATGAGTATCAGATTGTGTGGGAGTTCCTTTGAAGCCTAGTATTTGCCTTCATGGTAGAAGGTAACACCCTCTTGAAAACCCACAACATTGACTGTGATCTTCGCTGTCGAGCGCTAGGCATTCTTTTCAGACAGCTGGTTACATAGACACCCATCTGACTAAAAGCATAGTCAGCAAATACAGCATTGTCTTCCAGGTGAACCACAGCATGGGAACCCGTTGGCATTGTGCCCTCCAATTCAGAGAAAGTTGAATTGAAGCCGTTGTATACCTTGAAGATAAAGTCAAAGACCTTGAAGCAGATTTGGATCAGAGGTAAAGCTGCGAGCACAGACTGTCTGATATGCTCTCAGTAGCCTGAAATTTAGGCTACTGAATTGTGAACCCTGTCCTGGGTTTAGGTTGTTGGTGAGTCACTCAGCAGGCCTTTGGCTTATGAAGATAAGCTGGACACTACACAGCAATTAGCTTTGTTGATAAGCTGCTTCTGTCCCCGTCTCCTGGGTTTTTTTATCTCCCTTTTTGCTCTCATCTCTAACCACCCGTGACTATTTCTCATTTTACATGTTTTCTGTACTTTTTACCTCTATCCAAAATTCCTCACTGTTCCCACTGAGCTGAAGGTGTTTCTTCCCCTCTCTGCTCTCTTCACCCCAGCAGTGGGAGCACAGATCAGAGCATGGATCTTCCCATTCTCATTGCAGAAGCTGCTGCATGCACAAGGCCACTAGCATCCAGGCACTTAGCTGGTTTGTCTTGTTTGGTTTTTTCCCCTTACTTTTATTCCTCAGTTACCAAAGTGGGGAAGAAATGTGTGGTGTTTAGTCAAAACCAGTAGGTAGTAAACTCTTATTCTTATTTAAACCTTTTTTCCTTGAATGACTTTCTTTTAAACTCCTTCGAACACCCATCTCTGTATGTAAATATGTGTTGATGTGTGCATGTATATATATATATGTGAGTTCTTTTTCCTACAATTTTAGCTTGACTTTCTAAGGCAGCGTGGATTAAGCTATCATAATCTTCATCCTCCTGTCTGTCTTTTAGCTTGACTTTCTAAGGCAGCGTGGATTAAGCTATCATAATCTTCATCCTCCTGTCTGTCTACCGGCCTGTCAGTCCCCATTTGGTGAATTTGAGCCCCCTTGCCAAACAAAACTAGACTGGACACTCTACTGAAAAAACTCAGAAATTAATTCCTCTAAGGTTCGTGGAAACCATTGGGAGATGAATGGGACAGGAAAGAGATACAAATAGTTACAGCAGCTAAAGCATAAGGTCAATATTTTTTTTTATCCTAATGGATGACCAGTCAGCACACACATAGCTTGACACCAACCCCAACATGTGCTGCCTCTTCTCCAGCCTGACAGATAGGAGACAGCGAGATGTTGTGGGGTGTGCCATAGCACACTAGGATGTGAAAACGTGGAACTCTTGCGGTGAGAGACCGAGGAACAGATTGTACACATCTGTAGGAAACCATAGGTCAGCATTTCCACTGTCCAAGGAACATCTGCCATCGGTTTTGAGGGAAGTGAGGATAATTATAAAAGGGTGCAGGGAGGGGTAAATGGGAAAGGTCTTAAATATGTAGGAAACTTTGCTACATTGGTTCTGCTGCTTATGGCATAACACAGTAGCTTTCGGCCTTTGTTATTCTCATCCTGGAAACGATCCTGAACAACGGCTTTAGTCTAGTCAACAAATTTTGTAATCATATTGTTCAGTTTCTTAGTCTGGCAAGGACCTTGTGAATAATCGAAGAGGGATTAAGTGCCCACAGTTTACTGCAAGACTTAGAAAAGAAGGCTAGTATGTATAATATATAACAGCTATAAGTGTGCAGTTAGTAAAGGGGAGCTCCATCAAGGAATTACAGCCAAGGACTAGAGTTCTCAGTGGAACAGAGAAGGGGTTAGGGTCAAGGAATGACATCCCAGGAGAAGGAAGGATTTATGCTGATTTTACCATTGATCAGCCTTTTATGTATCTGTTAATCTTCAACAATTGGTGATGCGCTGAATAAAATTTACCACTGCCTCTCTTTCTGAAAGCAGAAACTTCTGGAAAGCTAGAAGCATATAGTACAGTTTTAAACAGCTATAAAAATGCTCTCTAGAAATAATATGATTGAATCTAACACAACTGGAAAGTATGCTGGTGCTGCTAGACAGTCTTTCATATATTAGAGGAAAGATTTTTGAAAGCATACAGAATCTTGAAATGCTTAGATTTCTCTGCTTTTAATTCTAAAATGTTACAAAATTACTTCATCATACAAAAAATTTATATGGGTTACAAAGATGCATCAATGATCTGTTTGAAATGTGTTTAGCTCATAAAACCCTCTCATCTCTTCAGAAACAGTATTTGAGAGCAAGATGTCGTCTGTTTTCAAAGACAGTCTGGCTTGATACATAGGGTTTCTAGAAGTAATACATTTAGGGTGGCCTTTCCTAGGGTGGGCCTGAAGAAGAGCTCTTCAATAGCATCTGCATCAATGTCTTGAAGAGAAGAAATGAGTTGAAGAATCCAAGCAAACCTGCTGAGGTTTCTATAGAACATCATTGAGATGAACTCCATCAAGGCTTGCTGAGCTTCCTGCTGCAGTATTTGTACATAAGGGAGACATTTTAGCACATGGTATCCTGTCAAAACAAAAAGTAAAATGATATTTCATCAGTAAACACTTTTGTTCCATGCTGTTCATAATGATGAGTGTCTGGCTTTCTCACTTATAATGCTACTTTCTCTAGAAAACAATAAAAACTTTCTAAACGTACTTTTTCAAAAAAGAAGATATGTGTAGTTCAGTAATGAGAAGGAACATTGAGCAACATTGTAAGCTCATTGAAATATAGCCCGTTACCTTACATCCAGCTTTGAAATGGTAACAGGAGGTAACTTTGACTCAGTACAGATGGAGAAGCAGCTTTATAGTGTTGTCTACGCACCAAATGAGTGCTTAGACCAAAAGACTACACCACGTAGTCTTGAGTAGGTGGAAACATTCCAGCTCTAATCTGAAATAGGTAGGTAACATCAAGAAGGTGGAAGCTGTGGTTTGGAGCAGCAAGCAGGCTGGCAGTCTGACCTATCAAACCTAGGTTTACAGTCTACCCAGCCCAATCTCCCTCCTATTGTTGCCTCTGCTTGCTAGACTGAGCTGGGACAGTACGGTTCACCAAGCTATCTAGATATCTTCATTTACAGTCTAAAAAGAGCATAAAGTTTGTCTGTGAGATGTATCGTGGCCCACAGGAGTAGGACAGATAATTTAATCTCCTGGTTTTGTACTCCCTTTCCTCAGCCATTTCTGAAGAGGGAGAGGTCCCTTCTTTATGGAGTCATGGTCTTGAACCTCAATCACGCACCTCCTGTAGCACCTGACTTCAGACCTGCTGGCTCACTGAGGGTCTTTGTGGGTGCCAGGGCTCAGTTCAAAGGACACCCATTGTTCGTTCTTTGTCTCTGGTGAGATTGCCTTGTCATGTAGCTCTCAGTAACCTGTTGCCTCCTGTCCTCACTGCCTGAGGATAACACCGTCTTTTCTTTCCTAGAATTGCTGGACATGAATCACCAAGTTGTGATTTCTACCTCTCCTGCCTCGTACATCTTATTTTAACCTGTGTCCTAGCATACTCTCCAGGCCCATTTAGCATCTTTTACACAGTGACTGACTCCACACCTCCCTGGGATGGAATCTGAGTAGCTTGGACCGGGGAGTGTTTCCCACAGGATCATTTGTTTAAGCGTGGGAGGTTCGGCCTTCTTGCCTAGTGCCCTGTACTAGGGCAAAACCAGCCTGGTTGGGTCTCATTCAGTCTGTGGCTGGCTGCCCTTTGTCAGTCTTCAGCAGCTCTCTTCTCCCTAGATACCGCTGCCAGAGGAGAAGAAGCCTCAGCAAAGCCTGCAACCAGGCTAGCCAGAAGTGGAGGGTTTGGAAAAGTCACCTTCTCTCCCAGGATTACCACCAGCTGCAAGCTGTGAGGATGGCTCCAAGTGTTAGATTTTTCATGGAAAGGAAGTTGTCAGAGTTTTGTATATTCAGGATGAAATTGCAATTGCTTATATCCCTTCAAATTTGCTTAATTTCCCCATTTGGTCTTCTTTTATGTGTAATTAAACACTGGTTTTAGTTTACAAATAATGAGAAACTTCTTGTTCTGAGATCTGTTGTAATAATAGTCAGTCATACACTTGCTTCCAGCTGAACTGTAAACCTCTTAAGAGCTTCTTTTTTAACAAAAGTCCTGTCACAGCTTTGATGGAGTTATATATATATATGTATAACTCTATAAATATATATATATATATGGCACTAATACAACAACAGCAGTTTTTCACAATTCCCATCTCTTCACTGCGCAGTTCCCGTTGCTTGTCAGACGATTGCCAAAAGCAGCAAGAGCAGTTTCACCTCACTCTGTGCCGTTCATGTGTGGTGGGACAGTCCTACCTGCTCCTTCCTTTGACTTATTGCCTGGGTGCTAGAGAAGGCCTTGCCACTGGACCCTTCACCCGTACACACTTTGGCCTCTCCAAAGCCACTTAGCCAAAGGACCCTTGTGAAGAGCAGGGATGGCAATATGTTCTGGAGAGTCTGGATTCCGCTGGTGCAAGGCTGCCTGTTTCTCCTCTTGGGTTGGGCGCACGCTTTCTCCTTCGCAGGTTCTCGCTGGCCCAGAGGTAGTCAATCAGTAACCCGGCCAGAGCCTCCCACCCAGAAGTATCGTGCAGTTTGTGCTTTAGTGGGAGGACCTACACTCCATGCTGCCTGCCACCCTGTCCCCAGAGGACTTTTTTTATAATGGTAAGCACAATCTCTGTGCCACAAGAGATCGCTTAGGGTGCAAGCAAAGCTCTGCCGTACTTGTTTGTCGTCCTTCTTGCCCAAGCGCTGGCCTAGCTGTGCCGCTACAGATGCATTTCTGGGTGCCCTGTTGAACTCCAGCTCATAACCCAGTTCTGAACTGCTCCGTGCCTGGTCCTTCCCCTTCTCCTCAGCCAGTTTTGGTGGTCCTAACAGGAATAAAACATTAGGGTGGGAGCCCACATGAGGTAGTCCATGATCCAGGAGAGGGTTTAGCGTTGTCGCTACTGGTGGCTGCCTGAAATCCTCTTAGAACTGAGGCCTGCAAAATGTTAACATTTGGCCAAACATCAAGCCAAAACTAAGAGGGCAGCTAAAAATGTGCTGTATGAGCACAGAAAACATTTTGAGTTTGGTGGAAAGTGTTCAAAAACTATTAAAAATAATAATTGTGAAGCAACAGCTGTACAGATTTGTTTGCAGCAAAACAGGTAGAGAACATGCAGTCTGGGCTGTGTATGAACCCTGAGTACTTGTTTCAGCCCAGAGTTAGACTGCTACTCTTTGTTTCATCTGGAGTCAATCTAGGCTTAACGGAAGTCCTCCCAGCCACTTTCTGCAGCCCATGGAGAAAGGCACCTCCAGAGAATAGGGTCATCCCACCTAAGAACTAGGCGGTCCCCCCAAAGTTTTGGACAGTGTCTGCAGACAGCTTGAAGGGCTACTGGGCCTCTCATACGGCACCCCGGGGAAGCAGCAGGCGTTAGAATGCACAAATCTAGAACATAACACTGCCTCTGTGGCTTTTTCCTTAAGTGAAAATAGCATTTTATACACAGAGATAATAAAAATGCCTGCCAGTTAGACTGCGTAAGCCACTGCATATGAGGGATTTCTCCTCTTATCATCACCCCGGATACAACCAGTGGTTTCGTTCAGCCTGATTTTATTGTGAAAAACTGAGAAAAATAACTTGCACTGAAACAAACTCCACTGGTTTGATGCTGCAGCATAGACACACAAGACAATACCGAACATCTGGACGACGTTACCTCTCAAGAATCAGAATCTGAATCCTATTAGGAACAAATATAAAGGCACTGCAGCCTTTGAGCAGTATATAAACCATTCACCACAAGAAATACCATGGAATAACTGAAGCATTCAAGGATCCTTTTGGTGCAGTCCCAAGTGTAGCACACTGCCGACAGCGCAGCCAACAGCAGAGATGGCTGCGGAAGGAGTCAGGGATCCGAGCCAGGGCAGGCTGGAGTCAATAAGTCTTTCCGTTTGCTTTAGTGGGCTTAGAGCTCAGCTTTTAATGAGTCACGCACTCCGCAGTGCTGACCTAGGCAACCTTCCTTCCTACAGAGGCTGAACTTGGCACCAGAAGTGAGAGGATGCAATCACTAGTCTGAGTTTGCTCCGTGACTGCTGTCCCAGGCTTGAATGTAGAAATACTAAAGGATAAATAAATAGAAAGAGCTGTGTAACCTCATTTTGCCTCATTGATGAAAATGAGATGATAAAGATTATTTTATCTTCTCTAATGTTCTTGCTGCAGAGGAAGTCTTTGTTAAAATCTTCTAATACTCATACCATGCACCCATGTACCATCTCCCCTTTGCTTTACTACGGGTGAGGCTGCTGTGTTACCTTTGAACTGCAAATCAATTTGGAGCGACACGGTTAATTCTTTATGACTTAAAATTTGTCTAATAGAAGCTGGTTTGGCTTACAGTGGGTAGCCTATCGTACATGTCCAAGGAACCTAAATAAACTACTTCAGGCAGAGAATAATTAAATTCTGGAATATAGATTTTTGAGAATATTTAGCTATATTTATAGAAGAGAGTAAAACTAAACATTTGTCTATACACAAATGAAAATGTCAAATGTCCTTCTAGGCACATAGTCATCTGTGTAATTTCCTGGAGGACTTACCAGAATTAAAAAGAATAATTCCTTTA
>WHYT01014653.1:171051-191960 GCA_009806455.1 Tetrax tetrax
CAGCCTCTCCCCATCTTTCCTGTAGGCCCCCTTGAGGTATTGGAAGACCGCTATCAGGTCTCCCCGGAGCCTCCTCTTCTCCAGGCTGAACAGCCCCAACTCTCTCAGCCTGTCCTCATAGGAGAGGTGCTCCAGCCCTCTGATCATCTTCGTGGCCCTCCTCTGGATGATAAAGATTATTTTATCTTCTCTAATGTTCTTGCTGCAGAGGAAGTCTTTGTTAAAATCTTCTAATACTCATACCATGCACCCATGTACCATCTCCCCTTTGCTTTACTACGGGTGAGGCTGCTGTGTTACCTTTGAACTGCAAATCAATTTGGAGCGACACGGTTAATTCTTTAGGACTTAAAATTTGTCTAATAGTAGCTTGTTTGGCTTACAGTGGGTAGCCTACTGTACATGTCCAAGGAACCTAAATAAACTACTACAGGCAGAGAATAATTACATTCTGGAATATAGATTTTTGAGAATATTTAGCTATATTCATAGAAGAGAGTAAAACTAAACATTTGTCTATACACAAATGAAAATGTCAAATGTCCTTCTAGGCACATAGTCATCTGTGTAATTTCCTGGAGGACTTACCAGAATTAAAAAGAATAATTCCTTTAAGATAGGCATATTCTTTTGCACTTATGTCCAGGTCCCAGAATTTCCACAATAAATTCTTCATCCTCTGAACTTCTAGTAAAGATACTCCCAGTGATGAGCTGCCCAGTTCATTGCTAGCTGTCAAAGACTGATTGAGGAGGATTTTTTTCAGTAAACTAGGGGCTGAAATCTCTCTCAAGTCAAAATCCACCCCTTCTTGTGCCATGCCCAGAACAAAAAGAGGGGCCCAGTTATGCTGTATGAGGACAAGCTGATCCTCCCAAGGCACATGATAAAAAGAAGGCAAGTTTCTAATAAAAGTTAAAGTCTTCAAGAGCACTTCAGAAGCTCTTCTGCATGTGGCTTCTGGCGTTTTCAGGACAACTCTTCTGTCTGTACAAGAGCAGCCCTTGTTTCCCATGGAGTGGTGGGGACCACGACGCTGCTGGTGCCACGTGGTCTCACTTCCATGCTCTTTGTTAAGGATCTGGTACAGGATGCTCTTAGCATGGTCTGTCTCACACTGACATTTCCCAAATTTCTCCACTGGGATCTCGGTAGCCATAGAGCCAGCGTTCCCTCTGGCAGGAACCGGTGCGTGTGGATCTATGGCATCCACAGTAGGGGAGAGCATTTCTGCCACACAGCAAGGCATTGTGTGCTTTTTATATACATGAGCGGTTGAAAAGTAATATGACCCTGATCTGTAAAGTTACCTTGAACTTTATTTGCCCCAGTCTGTTTCAAACAAGGCGGAGCCGCAGGCTGCCGGTGTCACACAGGGCTACAGGAGAGCAGAAGGGCTCTCAGGCGCCAGCAGCGTAGGTACGCCTCACCACTGAGTCACAGTGGGGGCAGGCTGTGCCGGGCCTTCTGCTGCCATAGAATCATAGAATGGTTTGGGTTGGAAGGGACCTTCAAAGGTCGTCTAGTCCAACCCCCCTGCAAGGAGCAGGGACCTCCCTGACTAGATCAGGTTGCTCAGAGCCCCATCCAGCCTGGCCTTGAACGTTTCCAGGGATGGGGCATCCACCACCTCTCTGGGCAACCTGTTCCAGTGTTCCAGCATCCTCATTGTAAAATCTTTTTCCTAAGATCCAATCTACCATGCCAGTGGCTTTGTGCTGCTGCCGCTAGCAGTGGCATTTTTGGAAAGGTCAGCTATGTCACACATACAACCTGCCTCCAAGGGGAAGCCCAGTAAAAAGCATGACATCATAAATGAAGAAGGAACCAGTCTGTATTTTTATCAATACACTGACCTTGCCCGCTAGCTAATACTCTGGAATGCACAGAAATACATTTATAGTTACTGGTGTTGCTGTGGTAGTATCTACCCTTGAGTAGATGCTTCTGTTACTTGTTGAAAGGAGCTGTGGGTGTCTACCATTACTTTTCACAGAGCACTTAACAATGTTCATACTTTACACTGTAGCTTATTAGCTACAGAATTACAGAATGTGACACCTATGTCAAAGAGCCCACAGGTGAAAGTCCCAGGGATGGAAAACCCATGTATAGGAATTACATTGGTAATTACATTACATGGGTGCACATGAGTGCACCCTCAGCAAGTTGACCGACAACACCAAGCTGTGTGGTGCCGTCAGCACACTGGAGGGGAGGGATGTCATCCACAGAGACCTTGACAGGATGGAGAGGTGGGCCTGTGCCAACCTCATGACGTTCAACCTAGCCAAGTGCAAGGTCCTGCACCTGGGTTGTGGCAATCCCAGGCGCAAATACAGGTAGGGCGGAGAATGGATGGAGAGCAGCCCTGAGGAGAAGGACTTGGGAGTGCTGGTGGACGAGAAGCTCAACATGAGCCAGCAATGCGCTCTTGCGGCCCAGAAGGCCAACTGCACCAAGAGGAGCCTGGCCAGCAGGTCGAGGGAGGTGATTCTGCCCCTCTACTCTGCCCTGGTGAAACCCCACCTGCAGTACTGCTTCCAGTTCTGGAGCCCCCAACATAAGAAGGACATGGACCAGCTGGAGAGGGTCCAGAGGAGGGCCATGAAGATGATCAGAGGGCTGGAGCACCTCTCCTATGAGGACAGGCTGAGAGAGTTGGGGCTGTTCAGCCTGGAGAAGTGAAGGCTCTGGGGAGACCTGATAGCGGTCTTCCAATACCTCAAGGGGGCCTACAGGAAAGGTGGGGACAGGCTGTTCAGTAGGGCCTGTTGTGATAGGACAAGGGGTAATGGGTTTAAATTAGAAGGAGGTAGGTTTAGATTAGATATTAGAAAAAATTTTTTTACAATGAGAGTTGTAGAGCACTGGAACAGGTTGCCCAGAGAGGTGGTGGATGCCCCATCCCTGGAAACGTTCAAGGCCAGGCTGGATGAGGCTCTGAGCAACCTGATCTAGTTGGGGATGTCCCTGCTCCTTGCAGGGGGGTTGGGACCTTTGAAGGCCCCTTCCAACTCTAACCATTCTATGATTTTATGATTCTATGAATTGTCAGGACTTTTCAGTCAACATCAAGGAGCACTAAGCAGCACGAATGCAGGGAACTCAGCCTTAATTAACAAGAAGAAATTGATATTCCAAGTTTTTCTTCCTTCACACTCTGTTGCTTGTTCTTATGTAGGAGAAAGGGTACTAGGTTTTTTCACCGAGCATAAGGTTTATGCATTCCTACCATCCTTAGCATGCCTTAACAAAAAATAAGCATTAAAAACAACAGCTCCAAGGGCTACTTCTGTTATATCTCCAAGCCTTAGCTGTGTAAAGGCCATCCCATCAGATGCATAGCCGCAAATTTGTCCTTTGCTACAACTGTTTTTTCCATGCGGGGTTATTTTAAAATTGGTATTTACTTACTTCTCCATGGTATTTTTGTAGCAAAATTTTCCCCTTCTGAGAAGATAATAAGTTGAGGAAGAGATGACTGCTGCACACTGAGCAATCTAGAAGTGTAGTGCTGCTGAGATGCAGCTATCTCTAACTGCAGGGAAGGTCAAGGGGGCCCAGCGCACTGAACACCTGATGGGATTTTCTTGTCTACCTCTCCATCCATTCAACATCTCTCTACTGTTGTCCATCGCTGCAGTACCAAAGAGCTTTTTAGGCTGAATGGCACAGCAACAGAGAAGTCTCCAGAAAGTTCCATTCTTCTTATGCTCACTGTAAAATTCTAGCTGAGCTGAGGTTCAACGGAAAAGTCCATTTGCAAGGCTAATGCCAGCTGCGGTTCTGCGTGAGTGACATAGATTGGCTAATGGCTATACTGGAAAGAGAGACTGAGCTTGTTAAAACTATTCTTACACAGAGTTTGTTTGTGAAAAGAAGTTCTGTCTCCTAATTTCTGGTGTGCATGGTGATGTTTCAGTAATCCAGGTAGGAGAGTGAGCTCTGATAAACCCAACTCCTCTACTCCATGGAAGAAAAGTCTAACTTCAGCTGAAATCAGCACCCTTTCACAGTTCACCATCATTTCATGGTTCATGTTATGATTTCACAGTTCCTATTGATTATGCTTATACAAAGTTCTACTCCAGATTAAATTTGTTCCTTTCCTACTTTTTTTTCTCCCTGAGATCTGCATCAGTCATATGGAGAGAGTCCTGATGTCAGTAACATATGGTATTGGATGTCATTTCTATTTATCATAATTGATTTCCTTGGATTGTGTATAGTTCCAAGAAGCAGAAGCAAATTGTATTTTCCTAACAAGAATTCCTTGGTATATTACAAGAGCTTTATGACTGTTTACCAAAAATACAGAGTAAAGGTTACTGCCGCAGTACAACTGCTAAGGACACATCATGAACTTTTTCTGAAAGAATGATTACTTAGAATTATGAGTCAATATTGAATTGCAGATGAAACTGAGCCTGGTGGCCCTGATTCAAAATTATCTGAAATGAGCTTTCTGTGTGACCTGGTTTTCTCAAATGTAGAGGACCAGCTCTATACTCTTAAATTACACAATAGTTCTTTTTTCTTTCTAAATCTTACCCATGGAATGGTTGAAGCCATATGCACCTAAATATCAAGCATTTACAGTCTTCTTGCTACAGTAGCAATGCTTCTTGATTTTAAAGGTTAAGAAAGTATACTATACAAAAAATAGTTTTGTGGTATGAGAAATCCCCATGGACTTTTACCTATTTTAGCTGTTTCTAGCATGATAGTTTGAGAACAGTAAAACACAGTCAAATCAGTGTTATTTTTAATGTTTGCATTTATATACTTTTTCAATCAACAAAGCACACACACCCACAAATACTCACCGCCACCGCATTCTCTCTGCAAATATCAGAATTGCTCGTCAGCCACAAGTGCAACCATTTGGACAACAAAAAAAAATGTATCCTAAGCCCACACACCAGCTTGGTACAGACAGCTGGTGGGTATTCACACCATGGCTGGGAGTTGTCCTGCTCCGAGCAAGGCTGACATCTCTGCCTCTCCCATCAGTAATGTTGTTTTGCACACCCTCATATTACTGTTACAGGTAATATGTACGTAATGTAGCTCTTCATCTCTGTTGTTTAGGTGATTCACACATGATGCAACCTTTTCCTAAAATCCATTAATTTCTCAGGTTCGCAAAAGCTGCCCCCTAGGCATAGATGGTCCCAGGCTTCTACCCTCTTTGATCAGCGTGCAACAGCAGGATCAGTGTAAGGAAGTCATCAGGAGCTGAGGGATATTTGTTACTATTAAATATCCAGTGACTTACACACATTCTTATTGGATCCAAAAGTATAAGGCATGTAGTATTTTTGGCTCTTAGCCTATAGCCTTAATTCACCTAACAGAATACTTGGAAGGCTGAAGAGACTTGTCAGATAATATAGCAGCTTAAGTGGCTGTCATCCTTGCCTTGGCGGTAGCCAAATATGAGTCCTTCAGGAAGAGTGTAAGATATATACCACTCTTCTCATGAGTACTCTTCTTGCCTTCAATCATTTGCAGCTTAGGGAATTCCTGAACCAGAGTGATTTTATGCATTTAATAACTCTCAATTAATTTCAATCCTAAGATCTCATGCACTCTGCTCCTGAAGCCACATGAACATCTACATCAACCCATGCCAAGGAGCTCTGTAGATGCTGTATGTGAGACAAAACTTGATCAAGCATGGCATTTGCTGGATTTGGTGCCTTCTTGCTCTTGTACTGGGGAAAAAAAAAGGAATCAGTTAATCCCTCTTCACCTTCTCTACAGCTCTCTCTATTTTACAAATCTCAGTAAGACTCCAACATTCGTCCTTTGTCCAAACTAAAGAGATGCAGCTTCCAAAATTGTTCTTTCTTTAAAGTGGTACCATGTCTTTGATCATCTTGTTCCCCTTCTTAGAACTTCTCTTAGTCCTATATCTTTTCTAAGATATTATTTAAGGGGAAATGGGGAAAATATCAGAACAGAACACATTATTTAGGACTCAGGAGAGCATGGACTTCTACTGGGACAGAATGAATTTCTCTGTTTTGTCTTTCCCAGAAGTCACTCCTGAACACTGAGCTGTTGTTGCCATGAAATTGTCACAGCCCCTAAGCTTTACTCTTGAGTGACAGTCATCAGTTCAGAGGCTCTTATCTTAGTCAGGAGTGAAGTTAGGAGTGTTTTGTCTTGTGTGCATCTTTTGCCATATATATACACTGAATTCCATCTATCATTTGACACTTGGTCGATGATTTTCACAAAACCCTTCTGCAACTCTTCTGACAACCCTAGTCTTCCTTTGAATAATTTTGTATCATCAGCAAACATTCATATTCTGAAACTTCGAAGGCACTGCTCTTCAGAAGCATTCACTCGGTGCTGTGAGTTGTTTAAAAGACTGTCATAATTTAACTACGGAGAAGAAAATCTGATGTTGTCCTTGCAGTAGAGTGTCTGTATGTACGAGTATATATATGTTGGACTATATGTATTAGTACACAATGTATATAGTAACAAAGCTATTACTAAGCAGTGATGAGAGCTCTCCTACTTTCCTAAAAGGTGAGGCTGGAGGCAGATGCATTTCTGGAGGAGAAAAATACTCCATAATTATTTCATAAGGGCTACAAGAAGGAAACACAGCTCCTAGGAAGCTGACAGCAGCCTTTTTGAGGTCATTCTGTCACACCAGTCTGATATGTGCACGTATTCCTTGATTCAGTGATCTCTTATCTCTCTGGTCTCTAATAGAAACATTTAATTGGTCTGTAAACATCTCTATGACTTCAGAACAGGATCTTCTCTAGGAGTTTATACATTTGTTTGCTGGGAGGAGTTGAGTGAATTTCGTGTCACTGGTACTTTTGAGGACACCTGACTTCACTAACAGCCTTATTGATGACAAAAGGAGCCAGTAATAAAACCAATATGTTTCCAGAAGGGTTCCGTCTCCTCCTTGTCCCATGGTGCATACCAACTTTCTGGAGCAATAAAGGTATTCTTTTCTCAACTATAGGAATGGAGAGCTACCATTCAGACTGCCTACTTTGGCTAGGGAAGTATCTCCCAAGGACAACATCTCCAAGTTAAGGCCTGCTGAGCTTTGAAACAAGCTCTGAAACAGTGTCTTTAGCTTGTGCTCCAAACAGGTAATGCCATGCTTACATATAAAGCAAATGTATGTAAATTATAAATCCAGTTAATTTAAACATGTCTAGTTTATCTTGAAGGTCAGTAGGTGATTGAAGTTAAGTATGTGCTTAAAATACTTTCCTCAATTAGGTCTGATAAAATGACAAGCTTTTTTATCATAGCTATTTGAATAGAATAGCAAATTAATAGAGAGGTGGGTGCTTAGTGATGCTCCTCACCCAGAAGATGGAGTGACACAGGAACATAGAATCATAGAATGGTTAGAGTTGGAAGGGACCTTCAAAGGTCATCTAGTCCAACCCCCCTGCAAGAAGCAGGGACATCCCTGACTAGCTCAGGTTGCTCAGAGCCTCATCCAGCCTGGCCTTGAACGTTTCCAGGGATGGGGCATCCACCACCTCTCTGGGCAACCTGTTCCAGTGCTCTACAACTCGCATTGTAAAAAAATTTTTTCTAATATCTAATCTAAACCTACCTCCTTCTAGTTTAAACCCATTACCCCTTGTCCTATCACAACAGGCCCTACTGAACAGCCTCTCCCCATCTTTCCTGTAGGCCCCCTTGAGGTATTGAAAGACCGCTATCAGGTCTCCCCGGAGCCTCCTCTTCTCCAGGCTGAACAGCCCCAACTCTCTCAGCCTGTCCTCATAGGAGAGGTGCTCCAGCCCTCTGATCATCTTGGTGGCTCTCCTCTGGACCCTCTCCAACTGGTCCATGTCCTTCTTATGTTGGGGGCTCCACTGGACACAGTACTCCAGGTGGGGTCTCACCAGAGCAGAGTAGAGGGGCAGAATCGTCTCCCTTGACCTGCTGGCCATGCTCCTCTTGATGCAGCCCAGGATGTGGTTGGCCTTCTGAGCCGCAAGGGCGCATTGCCCCCTCATGTTGAGCCTCTCGTCCACCAGCACTCCCAAGTCTTCTTTCTTAACTTTTCGGCTTCTTATGAATCTAAAGCAGCAATGGATTTCTGTGTATGCAAATGCATAAATAAACCCAAAAGGACTTTCATGGTTGTTTAAAACAAACAAAGAAACAAACAAACAAAAAAAGCTATCTTGGCAAGTAAACTCTTTCCATGATTTTTAAACAGCTTTACCCTGCCCCTTGGTAACATGGGGTCAGAGCCTTCTTCATCTAAAAACCTGAGCAGTTGTCACTTTGCAGTTGCAGCAGAGCTGCACCTGCTGTAGCAGACTTGCTGCTTCTGGGCCATTTCTACCTTGGTTGAAGGTAAGGGTTTGTTTTAAGCAGCGTATGGGAAGGGGCATGAATCTGGAGTAGGTTTTAAGATTCCCAAGATCAATCACTTGCTTTCTTCATGCTAGAAAAATTGGTGAATTTTTATAAGGGTAAATTGACAAAGTTTTATAAGGGCACACCTTGAGGGGAGGGGAAGTGTAGAGATTATATAATAAACCAGAAATGACCTCATACCAGATTATGCCATTTTTCTACGGCTCCCCCACCAAGGAGACGGTGTTTGTACAGTCACCCTTATCAGCACTGGGGCAGGCACTTTAAATAGAGATATACCAGTTATTATTGCTCAGCAAGGGGAAAATGCTGGAAAGCAAGGTAGAAAATGGGCACAGCTTTGAAAAAGCAAAGTTTGAAAATGCTTCTGGCTAGCAATGCCGTCTCTGGAGTGGCACTGAAAAGGTGACTCCTCCATTCAGCCCACTCTCCTGCTGAGAGCAGTGGTTGAGGTGATACGTATTTTAATGCAGTATGGAGCCCACTGTCATATAAACTTATGTCTGCCTTATTTTGTTGAAGATAAATGCCTACTCTAGTGATTAGCACTCTATAAATACCACAGATTAGTGAGTGAAGGTTAGATGGCAGATTAGATATGTGGTGTATATCTTCAGACTTGTCTTTACACATTTTATTTATAATAAAATGAGCAAGGTCTTAACAAGTAATCTGTGGTCCAAACAGTTCCATTTTATTTTGAAATATATGAGGGGTGACTAACTTCTACCAGAGGTGTAGGATTAACGCATTGAGTTTTCCCTGTGACAAAATTAACATGCCCAAACTTCCCTCACTATTTGCCACAGGATAATTTCTCTATCAATAACTCTTAAATTAAATATCTCTCTATCCAGATTGGGGGAGAAAAAGAAAGAAAGTGATTATATCTCAAAATACGGATTTTCTTAGAGCTCAGATGACTTAAAAACTGATAGAAAAAATCTACATTTGGGTTTGGTTCTTCATAATCAGTTACTGATTATGACTCCTGGAGCCTGTGTGTACAAATCTCCAAGTGTTCACCCAGCCCTAGAGAGGTTCTTCATCAGATATTTCCTCACCACACTTTACCCAGAGGAGCCCCATTTCTTCTAATCTGTCTTTGACCATCTCCCCGCCTTGATTGCTGTGACTTTCTTCTACCGCACTCCTGCCAAGGAGATACCTGCTCCGTTCTCTCGCAGCTGTTTTCCCATCTGGGTTGAAGTAAGGCTGGGAAGAGTTCAAACACAGATGTGGTAGGACCCTATTACAGATCTATTTCCTTACTGTTTTCCTACTGTTTCCCAAAGGGGCAGGGACAGAGAAGTTCACAAATTCACCACAGCCAAGTCTAAACACATCTTTGATCATACAAGCTTTAATTACTTCAGACTTTAGAGATTCTCTGTTAAAACATACAACAGATACTCCGTCTGTTAAACTTTTACCTAACTGGAACCACTGAAGACCAGTAAGGGCAACAGTCTGCCAACCTTTAGGCACCATTCCTTTAGCAATAAGTTGGTCTGACAAAACTAGGAAGGAAGAAAATATGTTGAGTCATTTACCTGTTGGAAATTGTAAAGGAAATCCTTCTGTCTCTGTGTGTGAGGCCCTACTGTCAGGATACACTGGGGAAAGAGCCAGCTTTCTGATAACCATGGAGTCCAGCAGGAGTGAAGAAGAAAGGCTGTAAAACCTTGCCAAAGAGCCATATGGTTTTGAGCAAACAAGACTAGGAAACTAAGGCTGGGGAAATTAATTTCAGGTGCTCAAATCCCGCATGAAATTGTGGCAGTTTCTCTGTCTAGAAAAAAAAAAAACAGGATGCTGACAGAGCAGAAGATTCTGAAACTTTTAAATAGTACAGATTGAAAACTGAAGGGAGGTAAGGATAAACCTGAACACATTTAATAAGAGCAGATTATGGCAGGGTAAATGTTCTTTGCAAATATTCATGTGAAAATATGAGCTGCCCATGGAGTCAAAAGTGGCCACAAGAAACAAGCACTTCCATGCCGTTCAGTGGTAGTTTGAAAGACATTCTGACCTTGTTCTGGACCTATTTCTGTACGCAGTAAATGAATGCTTTGCTCATGCAGTATTGAGATTTCAGAAGTGTGAGATCAACTGCTTCTTACTCTGGCATTTATGTTATTCCTGTCACTCTGAAAAACAGCTCTGAGGTTTTTAGAAGCAAGCACATTTGCAAAAATTGTATTTTTGAGAGAGAAGTCTGGCTCCATTTGTCTAATAAAAATCTGCACTTAACCACATTTTTTAAAATATTATTGTTTTAAGGTCAGTGGAAACTCCATTAAAGCATTTCAGGAAATCGTCACATCATTAGAGGAGTGGAAATTGAAATACATGCAATGTACTGATTTCAAGCACATAATAAAACAGTGGACAAGAAATCAAGTGTGTTCTGTAGTCTTGGTGTAGCGTTCTCCTTCGGGACCCACACAATTCAGGAGTGATTTTATCATGCCATATGCCAGTGACCGCTCATAGCTTGTAGTGGCTACTAGAAGGTATTTCTCTGTCAGAGACGCCTGCATTGTCACCTCTCAAGCTGGCCTTTGAAACTAAGAAGAGACATACATTCTTCTCCTCTAGCTACCCTGGGAAACACATGTGTGAGGCGCATTGTCCTCGCGATAGTGTCTAGTGCCTAGAACTACCACCCTGAAGGGAACAGACGCCTTAGAGTCCAGCTGTGTACTTGAAATCGTGTTCAGAAAGGCAAGATTCATCTGAAAGCAACTGAGAGTGTTGGAGAATCCAGATGATTCAGTAAAGCTGCAAGGCTGTGTGAACACATAAAAAGAAACAGAAGACCAAGAGAAGCACGTGTCTGCAGAGTGTTTAAGTTAGAGCTCAATGATCCTTTCACCCTCCCTGATTCCTGTGACAAAATGGTAAGAGCTTCACAGCAGTCCTGTACAGGGGTACATCCAAACTCAGATGGACTAAAGCATTTGGTCAGGCACTGGAACAAGCACCCAATGAAGTGGTGGAGTCACCATCCTTGGACATGTTCAAAGAACACGTAGATGTGGCACTTCAGGATGTGTTTTAGTAGGCATGGTGGTGTTAGGTTGATGATCTTTGAGGTCTTTTCCAACCTTAAAGATTCTATGATTCTGCGATTCTATGATTTATACCTTCAGGACTTGCTCAGATCCAACAGTGGGGGTCATTCTGGTCCAAACCTCTCCCCCTTCTCCTCCCTCGTGCTGCCCCGTATACTTCTTGTTCATTAGGTCAAGCAGGAAAGGCTCTAACACTTTCTTCCTTTAAGCCTGCACTTGATACCATCTGTTGTGGAGATGTGAATCTCCTTCAGACAGGGCTGGAGGGTTTGTCCTCACTCAGACAGGTCACCACTATTCCCGTAATTGGCCGAGACCCTTAACAAGCTCTCAGCCCATTGTCAAGTAGAGGTGAGCTGGGAAATCTCCTGATCCCAGGATATAAGTGTTTCACATTAAACCTCCTATTCTGTACCCACACCATGTACCCTGCTAATCACATTTTACACAATATCTCATGTGTTAACAAATTACACAGCTCATTACTTGATCTCATGTGAGACTAGAGTTGGTGGCCATCATATAAATGGAGGTGACAGTATTTTGGAGGGTACCTCAACCCAATTTCCCACTTAGTGTTTGGAGAGGCTGCTGGGACAAGATGTACTAAGCTGACCCAACAGGGCCCATCCTGTGGTAGGAGGCTACTCCCTCAGAGTTCTGTGCTCCTGCTGGGTCCCGCATGTTTTGGCACTCACCAGACTCTTCAGGATGTCTTATCTGCTTTGGAAAGCAGGAGAAAATTCATCTGTAGAGCAAAGAAAATGACCTTGAGTTGTTTCATCAATGGAAAAAGGCAGCAAAGCTGGTCTGAGGGATGGACAAAAACCTTTTCTCTGGTTCAGCACAAGGAGAGTCTCACCAGCTGGAGTGAGACTCTTACCAGGACTTTTGGGGCAGGGGTCCCTCCAAAGCTGGGACACGGAAATGATGACTGTGCCCAGGACAGAAATTTCAGCAAAGACAGATAAGTCATCTTACTGCACTTATCCAGACATGAGAAATTCTGGGGCATCCCCAGTGGATTTGTTTGCCATGCAGTTGTGTTGAACATGTGAGCCAGGGTCTGTGACCTGGTCAGTAACAAAAGCAGTGCTTGGAAAGGCAGCACAGCATTCATGTTTGGTCTGTTTGTTATCATGCATGCTAACGTTATGTTACAAATAAACTATGGCAAATAATAGATTTGGTTTTCAGATCAAATATAAGAATAGAACACCCAGCTGAAAAAAAGACTGTGAAAATTTTAATTTCACACACATTTTCTCTTCAGCAACTAACAACATGAGATGTTCAGTTTATTGTGACTTCAAGTGTCACCTCTAAACCCCCAAAATCTGGAGCAAAAATGAAGTCAAAACAAATGTGCAAAGAGGTAATTCTGTTTTTATTTTAAATGTCAAAACAAGATGTCACCTTAAACACTTCTAAAGTTAAAACAAATAATACAGAATATATTAAAAGTGCTATGCGGATTAGCTAAAAATATTTATTATTTTAATAATTCCCACCCCCCCCCCTAAATTCATGTGCGCACAGCAAGCTGTATGGTTTGAAAAAACACCAAGCAGAGGTTTAGCTGTTTCATTAGCTAGTCTTCCTCATCTTCTGAATTCGTGTTTCATTGTGCACAGAGGATTAGTAGATTGTTAATATAGTACCAAAAACCACATGTCTAGACCCAAAATGTCATTTCAGGCAGCAAAAGAACAGAAAAAAAAAATGAGTAGAACATAGAAAATCCCATCCTACTAAATAATCGTCATACCAGGAGAGGAAGAGGTCTCTGAAAGATCAAACTTTCTTCTGAAAAATATTATTGAGGACATTTTGACAAAAGAGTAGGTGCACAAGTATTGCTGTCATCGAAGTGAATGACTTCACCGGTGCAGTAGTGCTGAAGTGCTCTGGGTCCTGGTTTATTACACCCCTGCCGTTTGCAGTAAACCCATGAAAATGATTCAGATGCCACATGGTCACGCAACCCCTTTGGTGCTGAAAAGGATAAGGGCGAGATTAAGAGCGAGGTCTTTGTGCATTCTGTTGCATATTAAATCCCAACACTGAAATCTCAACAGATGGAGGTGTCTAGAATAAGAGAACAGCTGAAGAAGCAAACTAAGCAAGGAAATTAAAGAAAATGATTGGAAAAAATATTATTACTAGTTATTGTTGTTCATTGTTACTTTTTGTTAAGAAAGTAACATTTCATTGTCTGAGCTAGGAGTATACTATGAAAGTTTTAATCTCAAAGAAGATAAAAAAACAGGAATGTGGGAAGATTTTTTTTTCCCTTCAGTTTTCTTTTCTAACAGAAAAATAGTTTTTCCCTGCAAATAAAGCATTTCTAGCACTGATGTCCACAAGAAATCACACAACAAGTCGCTGGGTTTGGACATGCCTTGGCAGCTCATAGCTGATATTATGATTCTGAAATGCTAAAAGAAACAATGGCATGTGAAGATATGGCAAAATGTGCATTAACTTCCTTTACAAGCAAATGTTTTCTCCTAGCTCTTTCTTTCCAGCCTTCTGCTTTGTGTGCTTGTTTGTCACTGGGTGCTTGCAGAGCAGGTAAAACAACTGGACCTTGACCTTCTTTGGAGTCATCACAAAACAAATGAATATAAACAGTAAATATGCTCTAGCAACTTACAGGTGCATCCTAGCTCATTTCTCTCAAAAAACCCAGAACATTTCTAAACATGAAAGCAAAAATGGAAGGCAGATTAAGTCTGATTACCATATATCATTATTTCTAAGATGCTTGCTGGGATATACCCTCATGTATGTGCATGATACCATACCATATTTACAGTAATACAAATAGCGAGAGCAGCAGTGATGGAAAAATACTTCCCTATTTACAGAGTATTATGAAGCTTTGCTCTGTCATTCTGTTTCCAAGACTTCTTTTTTCTCACTCCGTCATTTGACAAATCCAGGTACAGGTCTGAGTCCCTGACCGTGCAGGTGGATTAGCTACAAACAGGATGACGACCGCACACCTGGTCCTTCTATGCGTGAACCCAGTGACTTTTGATCAGACAATGATCTCCGTGAGTCTATTATTTATTTTCACTCTAACCGTCTTAAAGGTAAACTGAACTACCCCGATGTAATTGCGAAATCCAAGGACGGAGAATTGTATGCAAGTTGGCTTCACAGACAGAAAACAACTGATAAGAGCCCAATATGACAGCTGACTGTAGTTAACCTTTAATTGGGACCCAGCAGCAGCCTGTGTTTGCTAAATATGCTTTTCCAAAAGCAAAAATACACATAATCCCATCTTGTTTATGCAACAAGTAAAATTAATGGAAAACATTAATCTCTGGTCTGACATGACCATGTTCACGTTATAAAGCCATGCTGCAGTGAGTACCATTTGACACCAAGGCTGAAGGAGGATTGCTTTGACTTTGTCTTTACTTCACACTATGAAACCAGTGCTTTAGTGTCAGCTTTGCAGAGACACTAAAGTTGGGGTTTTTTCAAATAAAATCATCATTTGCACATATATGAATTTAAGCACAAGCAGGCCTCTTTAATTGGGTTTTTGCATGTGTTTTGCTGTGTTTTAGAGCAGTCCAAGAGAAATCCCAAGGGCAGCTTTCCGCAGCTGACATCCCCCATGACTGATCCCTTCTTGCTGCACTTCTCTACAGTGATGTAATTCTGATACTAATTTTCCAGTTTATACTTACAAAAGACATAGGGCAGAGAAAGAAAAGTCAAGCTGCATATCCTCACCTAAAGCTGGTGGGGGGACTGGAGCACAAGTCTTATGAGGAGCAGCTGAGGGAACTGGGATTGTTTAGTCTGGAGAAGAGGAGGCTGAGGGAAGACCTCATGGCTCTCTACAGCTACATGAAAGGAGGTTGTAGGGAGGTGAGTGTTTGTCTCTTCTCCCAAGTAACTAGCAATAGAACGAGAGGAAATAGCCTCAAGTTGCATCAGGGGAGGTTTAGGTTGGATATTAGGAAACACTTCTTTACTGAAACGGTGGTCCGGCACTGGAACAGGCTGCCCAGGGAACTGGTGAAGTCACCATGCCTGGAGGTGTTCAAAGAACATGTAGATGTGGTACCCCACGAGATGGTTTAGTAGGCATGGTGGTGTTAGGTTGATGGTTGGACTTGATGATCTTGGAGGTCTTTTCCAACCTTAAAGATTCTATGATTCTGAATTTATAGACAAAGTCCTTCACACCTTCATCCCTATGTTCCACTGGATGTAGATATTTCAGTCGGTTTGAATGAACAGGATTTCCATGTGAAATGAACACAAAGGGACAAAGGTTATTTTGAGCAGTGTTGCCATACGAGATAGAGCTAGAAATACAAAACAGGTTTGCAATGACCGCTCTGCAGCGACACAGATGGAATCTGTATCTCACCTCATCAGAGACGGTGGCCAGGAGGACGAGTTGCAATAAAGGAAGAGCTTATATGAAAAAAGCACAGTGGAGAAGATGAGCTGTAAAGGCACTAGATGCTGCCAAGCTAATGGATGTATGTGAAAGAAAACAAGGAGCGAGAGGGATTTGGAGGTAACCACTCCTCATGGCACGGATGGAGCAACTGGGCAGGAAGAGAAAGGAGCTGAAGATGGAGAAGCAGAGCCAAGCTACCCAGTGCATCAAAGGGAGAGTACAGAGTTCATGTAAGCCTCTGAAGGTGGTAGAAACACCTCACAAAAGCATACAGTCAAGCCTGTTTCTCAATGCCTTTTTCAACTGTGCAGGTGCTTGTTAAATAGTCGTCTCTTAGATGCTGGTAAGCAGGAACCATTTTCTTGACACCTATACCAAACTGCTTTAAGAAGGCGACTCGGAAGTGTTCCTACAGCCAATGTTCACAGTTAATAGTTCTGACTTCTTTACTGAAAATCCATTGATTAGCTGGCCTCATGGAGGAAGGGGATAACAGACACAACTTGTGGAGTTTATCTCTGGCCTTTCAAACCACACATTGACTTGGAGTATGTGAAGCAAGAAAGAGTCCAGGTACCACGAGGTGACCCTTGTACAGCTCTCCCACTGTGACAGCTCTGCAAGGGGGAGACATCTGTGTTCTCGCCATGGAAATCCAGGGAATTATTTCTATCAACATTCCTTCTCCAAAGGGTTCATAAAAATCAGCCGTCGGCTGATTTGCAGCCCCTGTGGAGACCACAGGCTGCGCCTGACCCCCAGCTGGCACAAGCTCACCAGAATGACGCGCGGTCCAAAATCTCACAGCATGATCACCAACTTCATTCAACAAAGTTAAAATCTCAGAGAGATAAATATTTGGCGAGCAACCAGCTGACCCAGTGACAAGAGGCATTTGTCTTTCCCATCCCTTAGACCAATGCCAGCCTGCTTAAAGCCTTCTATCTGGGTGAAATTTCATCTGTTGCAGAGGAGCTCCGGAAGAGATGAGTCACTGAGAAAGATAAGGTCCTCAACGAGGCCATAAATAACAAAAGCAAATCTAGACAGCAATGTCACCCTTACATTTTAAGCCATTGAATTTGAGCATAATTAAGTGCAGTGTGCAGCTAGTGAAGCTGAGGCTCAGAGGCCACGCAGTTTGTCACAGAACCCAGCAATAGATTTGAGACCATTTTTCCCGACTCTTCTCCCAGTGCCCAGCCAGTCAAGGCCCTTTGGAGTCCCGTGCCAAGCCCCGAATTAAATCTACTCATGCCTTTTCTCCCTTTGTAGGACAGATCTCTCTTACCGAAGCTTTATGCACTTGGGAGCCTGTTCTTGGGCTGACAAGCCTGAAGTGGCCCAGCTTCTGAAATACAATCAGGAACATTTTTGGGGCACACTCCAAGGCCCGCAGCACTTGCCAGAGAAGCACATACCTCCTTCTTTTTATTCCTCTGGGGTAATAAGCTTCAAATTCAAAGTACCCCTGGGAAGTTTCCCCAGGCAGCTCTCTGCAATGCTTTGAAGCACTCCTGCATGGTTAGCAATTGTCCCTAGCACGAGCAGACCACCCTTTTGTCCTTTTCCAGTTTAGTCAGACCTCTCTGCCAAAATCCAAAACCCCCCTAAAACCAGTAAGTAACCATCCATCAGCCACCATCAGCATCGCCCTCCTTGGGGCAACAAAGCAAAGACACTGCATCGTTGAGCGGATGCAGGGCGACTCAAGGCCTCTTGGGTCCTGGGGCCGGCTCACCTTCTGCCGCTCTTGGAAGCTGTGCGATACTGGGCAGACCCGCTCAGCCACGTGAAGGTGACCTTCTTGTTTAAGGGACTCTCCTTGCTGAGTGAACACAGCTGCACTCAGATCTGGGCTTGCCCCTTCCTGCAGGGGATGTTGTGGAGGGTTAGAAAAAAACACCACTGTGTTAGCCTGGTTGTGGCTGGAAACGCCGGAGGCTGAGATTAAAGAGGTGAATGAAGGGAGAGGAAGAATGGGAAGCAGACACAGGAGGGGAAAGGGAAGGAAAAAGCAGTTCAGCATCTCAGAGGTGGAGGCTTTTCTTGCGGAAGCAATGGTGCAAGGGGCTGCATGCCCAGCCCCCCTGTGATGCTGGGCACAGCAGCGACCTTCGGGCTGCAGGCCTTTCTCAAATAGGTGAGATGTCACCACCCTGGCTCTCCAAGCCAAGGTCCTATCTCACAAGAGCTCAGAGCTAAATCACTCCTTATTGTCTCTGCGTCTGAGCCTGTTCACCCACAAAGCTCATCTCCCTGGTTGGAGTTACTGAAAGGGCTGTGATGTGGTGTATGAAAGGGGTGTATGAATGTGGTGTATGAAATGTGATGTGTACTGTATGAGAGGTGTGCTAGGGCAAGATGCCCATAATCTGGGGAAGAGAAAAAGATCAGAAATAGGCATTCCTACAAATGGTGGTGGTTTTTAATTTTTTTTTTTAATTACTTTTTTTTTTCCTGAAAGATTCCTTTAAAATGCTGGGAACAGTCCACCACGCAGTTTGCAAAAACTCTATCAGCAATACTATGGTGCCCTCAAGTGGATGCAAACCACTTAGAAACAGGCTACAGCCTGCGTCCACCTCCTGTTTGTGTGGTCCAGGCTCTCTGGTTTGCAATCCCAGGCTGCAGACACAGCACCCTTTGCAATGCCAGAGGAATAAATGCGCTTCAACATTTTAAAAGTGCAAGACCAAAGTTTCTCACTTAATTAAGAGAAATTTATTTGTCAAGAAATTATTTCATTTAGGGAAAAATAAAAAGCCTTGGTTGCATCATCACCCTCCTGATGTTTCCAAGGGGTAAGCAGAAAATTGAGGGGCTTTCGGGCCTATCATGGCATTTTCTGCAGAGCTGCTCCCCAGCCAGGCAGTCCCAGCCTCCCCTGGCACACAGGGCTCTTCCTCCCCAGGGCAGGGCTTGGCATTTGTCCCTGCTGAATTTTGTGGGGTTCCCGTTGATCCATTCCTCCACTCTGCCCAGGAAAAGCAGCCCTGCCCTCAAGCATTTATCATCTGCAAATTTGATGAGGGTGCATTGCATCACCTCCTCCAGGCCATTGATGAAGATATTGAACAGGACACACCCCAGCGAAAAGTAGAGAACTGCAGGGGTCTATAAAGTACAACCCGTTAGCCACTGCACTCTGAGCCCAGTCATCCAACCAGCGTTTCACCCATCTTCTCACTGTCCATCCATCTGCCCAGTCCCTGATATCCAGCCTTGGATACAAGAGTGTTGTGGGAGGCAGTGTCAAAAGCCTTGCTAAAGTCAAGGTAACTGCCATCCCTCGCTCTCTCCTTGTTCCCAGATCCCATCATTTCATCAGAGAAGGCAATCAGGTTGGTCGAGCATGACTTATGACTTAATCTGAGCAGCTGTGGGAAAATTGGCAATGTAAGACAAGAGCTACAGCAAAGTCTATTTATTAGAAGGAGCATTCCTAGGTATATAGAGAAATCGTGGTCAATGGGAGTCGATCAGAGACAGCTGTCTAGCAGAGCAGGAATGAATACAAACTTCCTTAAAATAGGAAACTAAGATCAGAAATGGGTACATAATTTCGCTCTCTGAATCGGCTGCTTTAGAGCATTCCCATGCAAAAGTATCCACAGTGTGGTCTGACTCCGGACAAGAAAAACATTTGTGATCACTGGCCTCAAGACACACGCCACTTGGACATCACCAAAAGGCTCTGTGTGTTTGAAGTCAACACATGTAATTTGCAAATCAAATGCCAATCTGGGAGAGATTTGGCAAGTGCAGAATTTTTTCCCTGAGAATTCATCAGAAATGAGCTAAAATATAGTCCAGATCCAGTGGTGTGTCAGTAAAGTATTGGAAAGCTCAGACAACAGTTACAAGAGCTGTAACTTAACTCAAAACAAAACCATACCAAAAAAAAAAAAAAAGAATGTAGAGCCATGAATAAAAAATATTATGAACAACCTCTTAACAGTATATGAGGAAACTGTTAGTACAGGTAGAAACTCGTTTAAGGGCACCTAGACTCTGACTACCTGGTGTAGTGGAAGGTGTCCCTGCCCATGGCAGGGGTGTTGGACTAGATACTCTTTAAGGTCCCTTCCAACCCAAACCCTTCTGTCATTCTATGATACATAGATATAGAGATCTAAGAAGGCTAAGAGACATTTTGTATTAGCTTGAAATGAATAGGTGGATTGAAGACATTGTCAAGACCTGCCAGTTTTATGCCAAAAGTGCAGGCCCATGCAAAGAGAAGAGACTGGAGACCCTGACATACCAGCTCTTATACCGATGCTTTTTATCAATTTGACGTTGATGACATCTTGCTCTAGAACATCATCACTGGATGATTACATACCACAGGACAGTACCTGACAACAGTATGAAAAGAAAACCACTCCACACGTCAGCATGGCTTTGTTCCCACTGTGACACTTCGGGAAATCTGAATAACCACAAAGGAAGCAAACTCGCACTCTGGCTGGCACCCGTACAGGTCTGATTTTGATACAGTCACAACACATTAAAAGCTGGCTGTCATTAACGCAAGGACAAGCAGGAAGCAGCAGTTACAGCAGAAACAGAACATGAAGCAATTAAAAGACAATGTTCTGATCATGACAAGTAGTTGAGTTCAGGGCATAGAACAACTTCTGCTGAGGAAGTCTCTTCTAATCAGTTCCTCAGCGCTCACCATGCACCAGTCCTGACCCTAGCTGAAATTATCTTCCCAGGGCAGATCTGTGGCCACACCATACCAGCAGCATAAGGAGGGCACTGATTTTGCCTCAGACCAAGCTCCTCAGGCTCCTGATTTCTTTCTGACCAGCAGGTGACATCCATGTCTGCCACCCTGGGCAGGGGCACTGCCTACAGGAAAGGACTGCTGTCCAGAGACCACAGGGGCTAAACCAGAGACTAAATATCACCATCTGCTATACTCTTATGGAAAGCTGGCATCCTCAAAAAAAAATTAAAAAAAAAAAAAAAAAAAAAAAAAAAAAAAAAAC
>WHYT01014654.1:0-16311 GCA_009806455.1 Tetrax tetrax
CCGCCGCACCGGTTCCGCCGGTGTCTGCGCTCCCGTCCCCTCGGTGCGGCGGGAAGGGGCGAGGCGCCGGCGGCTGGGAAGGGCGAGCGAGATTCGGCGGGGGCTCCCGATCCCGGGACCGCCTTTGGGGGCGGAGGGGAAATGACCCCACGGCAGGTGTCCGCGTGGGAGACTCCCGTGTAAGCGGGTAACGCCTGGGAAACGCGGGAGGAATTAAAAGTCCCGGGTTCCTGCCAGGAGAGGTAAGGCCGCGCCCCGCAGCCGCACCTGCGGTTACCGGCCGCTGCCGCGCGTGTAACGGTGCGGCCGGGCGGACCCGCAGCGCCGCGCCCCGCAGCCGCAAGCGATCTCAGCCCTACAACCCCTGTCCTCATCCCTCCGCATCCACCTGAGAAACTTCACACGAGTTTTTACAGATCCGCGCTTAAAAAAAAAATACCGCGTCATAGTTGAAAAAAAAAAAAGTCCTTCCTGCGCTTTTTAGGAGGGTGCGTTCCCGTTGTGGAAGCTCTGGGTATTTTATTTCGGAGCCCAAGGGGTGTGTAGCCGTATCAAACTGGTGAGAGATTGTCTCCTAAATACCACCAGTGTTGGAGGCTTCCCATGCCCAAGTTTCGTCTTCACGACTTACACGACTTGAAAGTGAAATTTTAAATTCAAAACTAAACTAAGGTCACGAGAGGGAGATTGCAGGAGGTTTTTCAATGCAAAAAAAAAATCCAAATATATACCCCAAACCCCTGAAACTCTTCTATATGAAAGTGAAATTCATACAGCCCACTTTGGTATTCTGCATATATTGCAAGTGACTACTTACAATTTATTTTAAGCACTTTCATAAGCAGTAAATGGTTCTTCAGAAACATGGAAGACTAATCCTTGCCATAAATTATAAATATTTAATACAAGATAAAGACAAAGAAATACTGAAATACTAAAGTGTGCTTACAGAAAATCTTTATGGCTGAGTGTGGTATACCCATAACCAATGCAGACTGATGCTGCTTAATTTGAAATATTTTCCCCTTTCTATCATATTGAACTTTTGCAAGAAAACGAGAGATCATTTGCATTATAGAGATGGTTAGAGAAACGTGCCAAGTGTCACAAAATAAGTCATTGGGAGACATGGAGGAAAAGAAAACATATTTTAAAGATATCGTTTAAAGCCAAGTCGGTGCTAGATAGAACATCTGAAGAATGCATTCCCCAAGAGCCGGTGGGACACTGTGCTGTTGGTTTCTACAGCTCTTGTTGCACAGTCTGACCAACGTGAACTGGTGCAGTGCTCTACCTGCTGGTAATTTTCCCAGGAAGCTGAAATCAGGAAGCCCAGCCAGCATTAATTCTGCTTGTTAGACCCTTGATGTGATGAAACTGAGAATAAACAATAGATGTAAGAATAAAAATCTACAAGGTCACAGATATATCACCAGTAAAAAGATCAGAATAAAAGAAAACTTTTCATGCTCTCTCCTAATCCAGGAGCCAGATGGGTCCACAATGTCTTTACGTGTGTCCTTCACCTACCAGCTTTAGCTGATGTAAAGCAAACTATTTACAGGATTGTTAGAAAAGGAGTAAGGAGTCCTGTCCGCTTCCATTTTCCAGCAGAATGATAAGCTTTCTGGTAACTTGCCCATCATCTTTCATTTCTTTTTAGAAGTATTAAACTGAATTATTTGGGTCAAAAAAGCCAGGCAATTTTTAAGTTCTCAGTGTTCTTCACAAAGAGAGATAAATGTGTGTATGTATAGGTGTGTGTATATATATGTATACATATATCTGTGTAGACATATATGTGGCTTCATAGATTTTGCAGGGAGATTCCATGATTTTAGAAAGAAGCAACAACATCAAAATAAAAACAAGATGTTTCATGGAAGTAGACTCCAATGAACTTATACAACCAGTCAATCTGATGTTCTGGGAAGTTGATGCAAAGGAAAAATTTTTAAGAGAGCTGGCAGTTCTTCAAAGAAATAACATCAAGAGTGTAGGCAAGTGAACTATCCATGCAGAAGAGGTAAGGGGCACAGTAAAAGATCAGCCTGGCTGTCACAAGCTCTTCCTGAACCTCAGATGGGAATGAAGCATCCAGAAAGAAAAGCTGGGTCAGATTACCTGGGAGAGCTACAAAAGTGTAGCACAATCGTGCAGGGATGAAATCAGAAAATTATGGCAGCAGCTAGCAAGAGATATTGGGAGTAACGTGAAATCATTTTAAGTACATTACCAGAAATGGAAAAGAATCAAACGAATTATTAATCCAGTGTTAGGCAGAACTGGAAAGTTTTTGACAGGCAACGCTGAGAAAGCCAAGCTTCTTAATAGTTTTGCACCTAATTTATTTATTTCTTTTTTAAAGAATATCAGGCACTATTGGTACTTGGGAAAACAGACTGATTTTAGACTTGGCTATCAAAGGAACAACTGAGAAATTATTCAGACAAAACTTGCTGCTTTCACATCATCTGGACTTAAGGGACTGGCTGATGAAATCTCAGTTAGCAGTGGTTACCTTTGAGAATTTACAGTGAAGACACATTATATGACAGAAAGAGACAAACAGTATTGTTGAAAGGAAAGAAGGAAATATCGATTGGTTTTATACCAATCGATGTAATTTCAGTGCCCAGAAAAGATACTGGAGCAAGTAAACAAGCTGTTTTTAAGCACTTATAGCACAACAGCTTTGTCAAGAACAAAATAAGTCAAATCTAAGCTCTTTTGCAACAAAGTAAGAGGAATCATCAGTGGAGGAGAAACATTGTATGGCATGTTGGATGTCACTTTAGTAAGATTTTGACATGTTTTCATATGATATTCTTTAAGTAAACAAGGGAAACAATGTAGATGAAGATATTTAGGCAACTGGTACAAGCAGCTCATTGTCAGAAAGATGTTAATGAACTCAGCAATGGTTCAGAAAGCATGTTTACATAACTGCAGATTATCTCAAACTGGGAGGCTTTGGCACGCTGGAGGACAGATGTAGGATTTAGAAGGATTTTCGCACACTGGAGACTGGGTCTGAAAAAAGGAGGGTACTATTCAACAGGGATAAGTGCACGCTGCTGGGTGGAGGCAGATGTGATCAGCTGTACAAATAGGAAAGGGGGAACTACTGAGTGTTCTGCAGGGGAAAAAGCTGCAATTATGTGAAAAATAAAAAAAAAAAAAAGAAAAAGATCTGTGGTTATGTGAATCACCGTCTATACGAAGGGGGCAGTGTCAGAGAGGTGCAGTGAGAAAGTCAAACCACATAAAACAATACAGAAAGAGAGCACAGACTCTCTGTGAAGCAGCCTAGAAAAGCTCAGTAGCCGTCTTCTGGCTGCCTTCAGTAATATGTAGCCCGTAAGGAGAGCAGAAAAGAACCATTTAAATGATCAGAGATCTATAAAATATGCCATATAATGAAATTATAAAAAAAAAACAACTAACAAGGATTTAGGTTGAAGGGGGGAAAGTGGAAGAAGAGAAAATAACATACATAGATATACAATACAGATATGAATGTATATGAAAGACTGCTGTAAAGAGGAAAGAATTAACTTGCTCTCTGATTCCATAGTGGATGGGCCAAGAGAGAACAGGTTTAAGAAGCAGCAAGAATGATTAGAAAACAAAAATTATGAGGATAGATATGAAGGTTGGCTGGGTGATTGTGCAGCCTCCAGCCTCAGACCCTTCAAGCAGAGCTGGGCACCATCGTTCAGAGCTGGCACAGGTAGACTGGTTCTTGGGCGGAGGGTGGACTCGGTCACCTTCCATGGTCTCTGCCAACAACACAATTCAATGAATGTAAGCTTTCTTTAAGGCCATTGGAAAATATCAGCTCCCTCAGGGAAGGGATTTTATTGTTTCTGCAATAAGCATGCCGCTAGCTTCCAAAAATAAATTGTTTCAATAAGAATTTTAAACTGCCTTTCTATTTTCGGAGTTATCCTTCTTTCAGGCTGGGACAATATGATTGTCCTATGTAACTAAGTATGCTACAGATACATGAGAGGATACACAGTTCACTAGCTAAGGAGAGATATAATTTAGACATGAATAGGTCTACCTTCTACTCTCAGTTATGAGAATTCAACAGAAATTGTAGATTTTTGTCTGACAGCAAGTTAACATTTCATTCTTTCCCAAGAATGAAGTTTACCTTTTCCAGAACAGCCTCAGAAGTCCTTCAAGTCCTGAAGTGTGACAATGACATATTCTTTTAATAACAGCTTTTTTTTTCATTTATTTTTCTTTTCTACTTGCTTGTTGGAAATGCCATCACCTCCTTCACAATTTTTAAATGGTGTAGATTAAGAACAGGAATAATTACAGATGACAAGTGTAAAGAACACTCACTGTGACTATAATGAGTAAAAATATTCAGACATTCTAAAGCAGTTTCATTTAATGCTATACGTATATACATAAGGTGTTTAGACATGCATGTAGGAACTGGTAATGCTAAAAGAAAAGCAGTTATGTTATTTCCATTTGCATAGCTGCAAACCTGAAAATAACTTAGAGCTCTGAGGTATAGGAAAGTCACAGAAATAAGTGGGAACAGAATACTGACCACACAACTTGATAAAATATTTTGTTGTATTAGTTAGAAATGGATTTGCAGGAGAAAAGCAGTGAGGAACCAATCTCAGGTAGGATAGACTTATGCTATGGGTAACCTTTGGCCATTGGATGGCTAGTGATTAAAATTGCCCCAACAAGGGAAAACAGATCTGTTTTATTTGGTTTCATGTTACATAAAGTGAGTGCTTCCTGCACAGTGACTAGCAAAAAGAAGAAAAAAATGCTTACTCCCAAAATGTTGGAGGCAAAAACCTGTGATAGATTTGTAATACCAAATTTGAAGTGATGAGGGGGCTCTTTTCCTGACATCAGTCAAGTTCTCTGGAGCTGCAGGTTGTCTCTTGGTTGGAGAAATAATTTGCAGGGCTGGACAGAAAATTGTTTTTCCTTCCCTAGGAATTTTCCATTTCTATGGTATTTTTTTCCATAGCTGAAATATCAAAATCCTGAACGTGTTCATAAGCTGACTGTGCAGAACTGTTTCAGTAAATGGAAAAGGTTTGTTTCAGTGTTTCTAAATAGCCTATTTTGACCATTTATTTCTTTTTTTTTCACATAAATTGCAGTGTACTTCAATTGAAATGTTGTGAGTCAAACATCTTTTGGCACTTTTAGCTCTAAATATCCTGGTTTGAGAGTTTAAATATCCAACCTTTGGGTTTTTTTTTTTTTTGTTTGGACCTAGGAATGGCAGAAAAATCAGCCCTTTGCTGGAGACAATTTCAGTGAAGCAGAACTACTTGTGTAAATGTAGTAGGAAGCTTTCCAACTAGTCTAAACCACATGCATAAAATGGGAGAAAACATTGTATGGAATGGATATAAATGTAGGACTTGAAATAAAGCAGCAGCACCAGGAAACAAAAGTTCTGCTCCTAGGTCATGATAATCCACATCAGTTGTTTGTATTCAGGGGTCAAATGCAAAAGCTATAATACACATCCTAAGTCACCAATCCCAATGTATCAACAAATATTTTAGTAATGCACTTGACCCAAATTCCAATTAATTTTGCAACAGTTAAAATTCATCATTCCTTATTCTCATTCAGTTGAGGTGCTCCACAAAACAGTATGGAAGGTGGCATAATTTTTTCTCTTAATGCAGTTGGTTTCCCTGCCTCTCTGGGTAAGAATTAATCTCTGCAAGGGCTACTGCAAGCATCACCCAACAGGAGGGTAACTAAAGAAATGCCACAGAGACAACTATTCTGGCCCCAGGTTGACATTTTGGCAAACAAAAGCAAAGTCTCCTTTGCTTTAACATTTCTCCTTTGGATATTCTTTAAAAGTAAAAAGGAAATTCAAGTGAAATAGAGCACTCTCTTCCCTAAGAGTGAGAGCAAACAAGATGAAGTGCTAATAATCCCTGCTTTTGAATTCAGCGTTGGTGCTAATGCTGCCATGTTTCTTGCTCAGACCAGTCCCTGATGCCGGGGTTCTCCAGCTGTCCAGGAGGATCACTGCCCAACGCCGGTGCTTTTCCAGTTCCCTGGGACTGTCAGTCCCAGGCATGTGGCAGGAGGTCCATCTGGCAAGGTTTGACAGCTCTCTGGGTGGTTAACAAAAAAATAAAAATCCAGCTCTTCTAGCTGTGGGAAAGCTTTGAGAAAATGAACAAATGTAAGCAAATGCACTGTTGTCTCCCAGTTTTTTTAGGCAATCTGGCATGGTCATACAGGTACATGTGAAGTGGAGAATTTCCCTCATACGTAGCCTTTGGACCTGGTGATCCCACAGCTTCCAAATCCAGTACGTTCTCCATGATGCCACCGAACCCAGCACTTCTACCATGGGATTTGCCAGTTGCTGTCCATAGCTTCCTGACATTTTCTTTTGTCTTCTTGCCCAGCTGGTGCCTGCCAGTAGCCGCCGTGGCCCCTCGGCTCTGCTGACACGAGGGGAGGCAGAAAGGGGCTAAGACGCCAGGCGAGGGAGTGAGGGGGAGCCCAGCTGGCAAGCGGGGACGAGGAGAGAGCCAGAAGCACAAGCTGGCCACCACCTGGGCTGCCAATTAGCAATGGGATCCTGAATTCACCCTCAAATGAATCAGGCCTCTGAATTACCACTGTGTAAGTCCTGCTCATGCTGAACCCTTGGTGAACGTGCCCTGGATGAAATGCAGGTGATGGGGAGTGCCATGGGTGGGTGTGGGGCTAACTGCTAAATAAATGTGCTCCATAAGAATAAACCCCAAATTGTGCTTCTCTTGAAGTCAGGAGTATCAGGGTGTTTGAGCCACATTGCTATCTGTTTCAAGTAGTACCCTAAGACCAAAGGAAGAATAAACTGATAGTAATACCATTAAAGCACTCTTGAAAGTTTAGTTTCAAGTTGTACATTTTTTGGCAAGATGTGACCGACCACATACACCCGGAGAGGCCACCGCAGGCATGAGTAATATGACAAATGCTGTTATTCATGTGAACAGCTCTTATTTCCATTGCAGTGCAATGAAACCTGAGATGCCAAAGTGGTTAATTCTGCTTAGTGCTACCGCCAAGTTAGAGATCTGTCAGCGTTGTGTTTTCGGATGATGACAGAGGCAGTTTGCTTGCAGCTCTTGGCTTGCAAGCTCACAAATGCCAGAGATTTCTGCTTTCCTTAAAATGCTATTCTTTGTAAACAGAATAGCTTGGTTTAAATAGAATGCATGAAGTGCTGTTTCATTTATTCAGCTTCTCAATCAATTATTTATTAATTTTTTTTCGTTTATTCAGCTTTATTAGGAATAAATGCTTCTGCCCACGAGGGCGCTTTACATCCACCTTCAGAGTGACGCGGGTGCCTGTGGCATGCAGGGGTCTCTGCCCAGCACAGCCTTTCTCAGCTTTCTGGAGACGAAGCCCCACCAAGTGCAGAAGACCCTGGGTGTAGCCTTGCTGCTGGAGAGTGCAGAGGGAAAGTGAAAGGGCGGGTGGTTGGGGAAAGGGGGTGGTAGGGCAAGGGCCAGGAGTACAGGCAGCGGCTGCCAACACCTCTGTCCTTCCTGGTCATCTCCTGCCACCCATCCTGTCCTCCTTTAGGGCTGCACCTCGTCTGTGCCACGACAAGACCAAGGGAGGGAGGGACAGGGAACGTCTCAAGCTGTGGAGCAGAATAGGAGTGCCAAATGGAGTGTTCTTATTAATATTCATAGGTAAGGATTATTTTTCCCAAGGCAACTGTTTGCGTTAACAATAGACAACCCCAAATCAGCAGTACACAGAGGTAATGGGGTTTTCTTTTCTCTTTGTCAAAACATTACTATTAAATACTTTGAACAAACACAGTTTAGTTTGTTAGTATAAGAAATGTTACACCAGTTGAAGTATTTCTTACAAACAGGTGAAAATAATGTACTTTTCCATTCTCATTTATATATCATATATATACCGTCAGCTTTCAGTATTTGGGTGAAGAAAATGAAGTGTTTCAACTACTTTAGCTAGCTTTCCATTTTAACAAGATTTTTCCCTTGTGTTACATATTTAGGAAAAAAAAAATATATTAGATAACTGTTCTTTCTGAAAAATATGAGTAAAGCTTAGGTGTGAAGGAAGGTAGAAACAGTAAAAAAAAAAGTCAGAATAGGCCTGCACCGTTTCTGTTCTACCTCAAGGTAGTAAAGATGAAGATTGAGGAACCAGAGGGTATTGAAACAGTAGGATAAAGTGAAGAACAAGTCCTCAGGGTTAAATGGTACATTTAGAGAGTTTTGAAATAAATGGTGGAACTGCTACGATAATACGCACTCACTCTTATGCAAAACAAAGAGAACTTGCCAGGAATGCCTTCTCCGCCTAAGGTATTTTTATTCAAACATTTCCCAACAAAGGGTCAAAGATGCCAATGGTCCCTAAGGCAAATTCTGCTACATTTTGGAAGTGTCTGCATAAAAGGATCATTAGCAAGAAAGTCCTATAAGCAACATCAAAAATAACACTGACAATATACAAGCATTATTTAAATCAGAGGTATATTTTCTATTGTGTTTAGTTTTATGCTTTCCATCTCAAAACAATGAAAATAAAATTATTTCAACAACAATGAAACAAATTAGAAATTGTCTTGAGACTTTTATACAAGGAGACACCATATACATGGGGCTGTTTAATGTAGAGATTAAGGAGGGGCAATAAATAAATATTTTTTAAAAACCCAAAACCATATAGTCTTTTATTCCAAATATAAGAACATATACTGAACTTGAATATCAGGAAACGTGAAGAGTTAAAATAATCTATGAAACCCCCTACCACAATATAACATGGCTATCAAGAGTAAAGAGGATATAACAAAGGAATAGACCTATCGAGACTAAAATAGGCCTGACCATCTTATGATGATAATAATAGAGATAATTTTCAATAGAGAGCATCCCTTCAGGTTTTTCTTTTGCAGCTGACAGCTGCTAAGGGTAAGAAAGAAATTCTTTTTTTTGCCTGTAACAATTATTCGTACTTTTTTTGCAATCAGTTGGGTTGTCATTGTCAGAGGAAAGTCATGGGACTACACAAGCCTCTGATCTTATAAAGTACAAAAATTCCTTTGTTCTTAAAGATGAAAAACTGTCATGACCAAAATACCAGCTGAACAGGAGGTAGGGAAGCAGAATCATATTTCTAATGGAAGCACCAGGGATGTAGAGAAAATTAGTTGCATAAGAAGTAAAAGATCAAACATCTGAATTATCAGAACATAGTGTTTTTCTTTCTAGTAATTCTTTTTCGTAGTGTAAGTCCTTACACACTTGGCATTAGCAGCTTTTAAAAAATTCTTTCACTGTGTATGTCTTTATTCTTGTGCTATGTCTTTCTTCTTATTCAGTTGCTTGCGAAGTTGTTCCCAAAATAACTTCACAAAGTGAGCTCTAATGCAAAAATTCTTGTGCATTCAAAGTAAAGGAGGATATGGGCACAGAGACAGAGCCCAAACCTTTCCAAATGGAGCCCTTTGTGCTTGCACCCGGTTGTTGGTGCAGAGGTTGATGTTGCCATCGCAAGCGGAGCGTTGGTGCATGTGTACATGCAATAAGGAACCTTGAGCTCCGCTACTGACTTATGTGCTTGGATGGAGAATTCTTTACGACGGGATGCTATATAGATATGTACATATCAGATATATATATACACAGTATAACACATATAGTATTTTATGTATGTAAAATATATATAAAATTGCAGGGGGCTGGAAGGTGAAATGGAAACTGAGGAACGGAGGAAGTATGGCCTGAGTACACTGTATGACCATGAAAGCTGACATGAAATGAGATGCAACACTAGTTTTGCAGTGCTAAACCTGTGCCCCGCTCCTCCGTTGGAGGCCATTAGCCACGTTTGCCCATTATAACAACTGGTATGAGCTGTGTGAGTAGTCAAAGCACCCTGAAACTGTAACTGCCTACTAGTTAGTGCTCTCCTCTCCAGATGGGAGCTGCAGTTGGGATTTGGGCCCACTGATCTGGCATTTTTTTGTGTATACGAGAGGAGTTTTGCCCATTACCTATTGAAAGGACCCCAACCTCGTAGAAAGAATGTGAAGTATTAGCCCCTTGGCCGCAAGCTGGTCAGAAATGCACCAGTCTCATCAGTCTTGCCAGCCATCTGAGTGAAACTGTCTGAGTGGGAGCCAAGCGTGTCTGAACACAGTTTGGACATTTTTGTGCTTGGAATTGTCTAATCCAGTCAAGAGGCAGTGGACTGAAGGGGTTCCCACTAAGTGGAGTGGCAGGTGTGATCCTATACCTGTTACAGGTCTTTCCCTACCTCTGTGGAACAGATGGAGTTAATTTCTGGATGTCTTCTTTCTCAGATTAAAGATGCCAGTGGCTGAGGAAAGAAAAATGATTTACCTTCAAATAGTTCAGTTGACCTTACACATTTATCACTTTACAGGATTGCATTTTTCAATGGAGTCTATTGTTTCAACACCATTTCCTCCGCTTTTAGCAAAGACAATTACAGGGCATTTATTTATACACCAGAGACACATTGCTTAGATTTTTACATTCTTTTCATCTGAAATAGTTCTGTCACAAAACAGTTGTTTGTCTCAAGCAAATATTTTTTCTCTCGAAGTTGTACTTAGAAATGCTCAAATGTCTTTTTATTTGCACAAGACAAAGACCTTTTTTACTAACTGTGACAAGTGAAGAACAAGTTGGAGTAATACACTGACAAGACATGGATTACTTAGCTAATGTCATACCATTGCCTGGACAGACTTTCTTTGAGGGTTTTTTTCTTCTTCTTCTCTTAGTTGGGCTAAAAATTATCTTTCTACCAGACTGCTCTTGTAAACAAATAGCAAATTACTGATGTCTTTCTTACAACTACTTTGTCGCAATGAAAAATTTAGCTATTTTGGATTTCCACAAGATTTCACAAAACTTTCCACTCCTCCCCACTCCCCTGCCACCAGCCCTATGATAACTAGTGAATGTGTATGGTCACCTGAACTATTTGAAGATAAAAATAAAATACTTCTTTGTTTGTTTTTCATTTAGAAACTGCCATGTTTCCATCGGTGGAATAGGGCCTTCTATGCCCCTGACTTGTGTTCACAGAGAGCCATTGCAGTTCAGGGCATCGTTGCTGTATTGAGATCACTCTTTTGGCCATGGCCATGCTCTGGTCAGACACACCACAGCAGCAGTTGGATTACAGTACCCTCTTAATTCATAATTTTTGGCTGAAATCTGTCCCTTAAATACATTTATAAAATCCCACACATACTGGAAGTGTGCCAGGACATTAGCCCATAGAAATCATAGGGACTGTGATAATTTTTTCTTGTGGACCCAAGCCCACATTTGTGGGTGGTTTATGCTTCCAGCTTAAAAGAGCCCACCATGGAATAGTATATAGCTGTGATTTATCTGGTTGACTTTTCTCATATGAGCCAATGTACATCCCTAAAGGAAGGATGTTGAAGGACGAAGAGAGAGCTGTAACACTCAAGTAGCGCTTCTGAGATCAGAAAGGGATGGGAAAACAGTAATGCCACTGCACTCTACCCATCCATGTATCACTACTCCATCCAGTCCTGGTCACAGGAAACTCCTTTTGAAGACAGAAAGTTTTCACTACTGAAGAGGCTGTAAACTCAGTTCCTTTTAATATACAGAGTCAGGAACCTTTATTTTTTATGTTTCTTGACGTTGACTCAGTAATAAAACATCCTTTGCAAAATGGTGCCCTAGAGTTCTTTCTGGAGCCACATTGAATAAATTGACATTCCGAGTTGCCCAAGGCATTTTGAGGAATGACTACTGCACAGAGATGACAAAAAGAAGTTACAGTTTCTCTTCTTTTAGTTGTAATTAAACTCATCATCTGCCCTTTAATGAAAGCTGCCCTTTTGTGCACATTTTCAGTGCTTCAGTAGTTTTAGGAAACAACGATCTAAAGAAAATATAGCAGTAGGACATAAAATTGCCTTACTCCAAAAAGCCAAAGTAGTTATTCAGGAAATAGGAAGGTAAATACTGAACGTGAATATTGTGCTACAAGCTCTTGTGAGATAGTGTATGCTCCAGCAGGAGGAAAAAGCAGCAGACTGAACAGAATTGAGAGGAACTGCTGTTTTCATTTTGCAGGTTTGGAAAGTCACCACTCTAGCTTAGCACACGTTAAACAAAAAAGAGGTAAACTAGGACTGCATTGAAAACTGGATAATTAATTAGATCAAAAAGATGCATATATTCCAACAAAGGTATATTCACAGGGAAAATCATAGGATCCAGCCCAAATCAATTTTCTCTCGCTTGTGAGTCAGGACTATGGTAACGTAGCCTCAAATAACATCGAATCTGAATCACATTGCTCTGATCAACTCCCACATATGAGCCCTGACATGCATGATGTTACAGGTCCTGGTGACCCCACCTTCAGTCGACCTTCAGTCTCAGTAGAGTGAACCCATAAAAAGATAGATTTATACATGGAAGGTTTTTTTTTTTCTTTAGCTGCTTCTGAAATTTATGTGCCACAGTAGATTTTCATATATATCAATACTTTTATTATATTGATCAAGATACTTCAAGGTTTCCTTAGATATTCTGTGCACAACGATGTGCTGCACTATTTTTTATGGTTGAAAAATTATTATATTGACCTTTAAATCACATGGCTAGCCAGTATTTGGGGCTCTATTGGGTATTTCCACTAAGAAGAAAGCTAATTACATCTGTAATTGATTACAAGTATTTCTTTGGGGCTATCTTGGTTTGCAGAGACTCTTTGCACATCCCTGTTGCCCTGAACACAGGAGGAGTCAAACAGGAGGAAGCCGGTCTCTTCCATGGTTCCAAGCTTGCCTTTCCCAAAAGCAACCCGTTAAAGCCTCCTGACTCTATCACATACTGGTATTTCTTCTGCTGTCCCCTAATTCTACAGGGGCTTTTCAGCTGCCATCACCAGAATCTCAGCAGAAGACAGTACCTTATATTTGGCTCTGTCCTTTAGCAGTGGCTCCATTTCTGAAGTCCCCGTTAAGCAAGTGGGTTTCTTTCAACTCAGAGCATCATACCCAGCATATTCAAATAAATCTGCAAACCCTAGGCAAAGATATACCTGTTCAGAGCTATTAATGTTGTATATAATCCAGAAGTCTTAACAATGACTTTAAATCCAGCATTGTGCAGATTAAGTGGAACATTTATTATTACAGGCTGACTGACTTCTATGTGTTCAGCACCTCCTGCATACTTTCTTCCCTCTGTTCACATAGCAATATATGGCAGAATAAAAATGCTTAATATTTTAGCATATACTTGATTTGGCTACTTTAATTCTCACAGGCGTCAAAAATTAGAAAGTGCTTCAAAAATGAACTAAAAAATTTTTATTTTGGACAATCTTTCTTTAATGGCTTTTAGACTATTTTCCTACATCACTGCAAAATCCTGCCAGAGTACAAGAAGCTAATGTGAAATGAATGTTTCATTGAAGGTGCAATTACAATTACTAAAAGTAAGGCATGAAAGCGAGCATCAGAAACATCAAGTGATGTATGACTGAAGTCAAACAGAAAGAAATCTTCCTGTTACAATGTTGGAAAAATGGCAGACATAAAATGAAAATTTCTCCACATTGGCTGTGCTGAAGAGAAAAGAAAGCTCTAGGACTGTAATAATAATAATAATAATGACAGAAAGAATAGTAGAGACTTAGGTGCTGAAAAGGTCTGACCAAAGATACATGATCATCTAGAAACATTCCAAGCTCATCAAAATTACCAGGAGCAAAGACTTTAATTCAAACAATCAGAATGCAACTGTGGCAGTAAGTTTTAATTTTTTTAGGTAAAGAAAAATAGTTGGGAGAATCAAACAAGCCATATTTCAGAGGCCAGTTCTGTACAAAGGAATCACCATGTCAGAAATTTCAATAGCCACTGCCTTTAGGCACAGCTGCAAAAGTCAAAAATACGAGACAATATATAGTGCAGAATCCTGTTGAGCAAAGACTCAAGAAGGAGGTTTCAGATATGACTTGGGCCAAAACTTTCACAGTTTGAGGAAGACTGAAGCTGGATTTTCCATGAAATGAACATGTAATATAAGGAATGTGAATCAGCCTGAGTGTTCACAAGGTTATTAAGCATTTTCAATGTGTTGTATGCAGTAATTCAACAAAACAATGGAAACCCAGAAAACCCAGGAAGATGCATAAGATACTGGTGTGAGGTGACCATGAAATAAATAAGGTGCAATCTATGCAAACTGCATAGTTAAAAGCTTCATCCAACACATGGCTTTCCATGAGAAGGGTGCCATCAAAGATGGAGAAAAACTCTTTAGCAGGGCTTGTTGTGATAGGACCAGGGGTAATGCTTTTAAAATAGAGGGAGGTAGATTCAGACTCAATGTAAGGAAAAAAATTTTTACAATGTGGGTGATGGAACACTGGAACAGGTTGCCCAGAGAGGTAGTCGATGTCCCATCCCTGGAAACATTCAAGGCCAGGCTGGATGAGGCTCTGAGCAACCTGATCTAGTCAGGGATGTCCCTGCTCCTTGCAGGGGGGTTGGACTAGATGACCTTTGAAGGTCCCTTCCAACCCAAACTATTCTATGGTTCTATGATTCATCAAAAATGACTCTTAAGATTTTTGACCTGGTATGTAACATGACTTCATATAAAGAAAAGCAAATCAAAGAGAGAATAGCATTATAAAAAATATCCTGATCCAACAACACTTCTGTTTTCCTGCAGTCAAGGACAAGATGGCTCAGAAACATTCATATACCAGCATCAGCCTGGCATTCCTCCCAGAACTTTCAGGGTCTGCTTGGCAGAAAATATGTAGCTGAATAATTTTAGTGTAGTCAACATCTCTTATCCCATGCTTCACAGTCATCTTCCTGGAAGCTCTGCTTAAGCTTAACGTGTGTAACCATCAGCAACCTCCTTATTTCGGCTTCCTCAGTGATGAGAAGGAACCACTGACAGCCTCTGGACTATTGCTTAACACTGCAGGCTAAGCTAAGTATTAGCCTGCATCATACATCTGTGGGTGCAAAGAGGAAGGGATTCACATATGTCAGACCAGAGGCAACAACCTTGATCACCTGGCATTGCTAATCAATTCTAGAGATCAATATGATCAATGCAAACACTACCAAGAGTGCAGAGACCTCCAGCTCATGAAATAACAGGTCATGATCAGCAGTATCAGTAACAATTGCTAAGTCCATCATACCCAAATGAATTTACTGACCTTTGAAGGTCCCTTCCAACTCTAACCATTCTATGATCTTAGAGCGACATGTAGCCGGTACTCAGGACCAGCATGATCTTGGTTCTGTAGCAGAAATATATTCCAGCTATAGCGCAGGTCAAATGCCTCATGAGTGAGGGAGCCCTCCTCTCCCCAAACCTTCTGAAAATGAGCATGTGGAGAGGGAAAGATAGTTGGTGAGGACCCTGCACTCAAGGTCATCCCATTTTTTCAGAAAAGATGGCACCCTTCCTTCCTTCAGCAAGGCATGACAACGGGCACCAGCCTTGGCACTACTGCCTTGTCTTGCTGGCACAGTAACAGACCAGGGCTGGAACTGGGAAATCTGGAGTATCCAAAACATCTTAATCAGAGACCAAATTAAACCCAGGAAAAGGAAGAGGTCTGTTGTGACTTTTGGCTTCTCATAATAACCAGGTAAATTAGTCCGTCCTCTATATTTCCTCAGTTGGTCTTCTCTTGCTGTTTGATCTCTTTGTCCATTCATTGAGATTTAGACCATTTTTGTGATGCTTGTTTGTGTAATTTTCTGTTTTCTCTCCCATGCACAAAATCTCTTCCTTTACTGCGCTTCGCTGGAGAGGATCCTCCTCAGGAACAGGACTGAGGGTTGGATCAGACCTTCCACCTGCACACCTCAGCAAGGTTTGTAAAATGGCATTTCAGCAGCTTTTACTTCTCTGAATATTAACTTCTTCATTTTTCCATATAGCTTGCTTAGGGGATAAGTTAAGATATTTAACCTGTTCAATTTAGAAATTCTTTTTTTTTTCCTCAAAAATAAGGATATTTGTAGCACATGAAGTCCTTGTGTGACTCCTGAGGTGTATGTTAGACAATCACATCATGGCCAGTACCTGGGGCACATCCAGACTGTCCGCAGTGCTAGCCTACAAGGAGGTCAAATGGCTGCTTTCTCAGAAGACGTCCATATGCTACCTGGACTATATTTTAAAGTGAGTTTAATACCATTATGCCCTCCCCCCTTGATTAAATAATAAA
>WHYT01014654.1:16331-28178 GCA_009806455.1 Tetrax tetrax
AAAAAAAAAAAAAAAAGGGCATTTGGGAAAGAGGAAATTGGGCAAAGAGGAACCTAAAGGAAATGTTCTAAGAAAGTCAGTGGCTTCCACATAGACCATGCTTAAACACCAATTTCAAAGCTGAAAAAAAAAAACGTTTTCAAGCCTCAACACTAGGTAAATAACATGGCAGTGCTCCTCTTTTCATAACAGTTCGGAAGGGTCTAATAATGAGTTGAAATGCAACAGAATTGTGTTATTGTTTAACATCCACACATTGTTTGAAGAGCTGAAGGATCACTATATATTGGGTATAATCCACAAGCCACAGGCCAGTCATAGTTAATTCATGTGACAAGGTTTTTTTCCACATTTCACTGTTCAGACTGTTACAGAGGGTTCGCATGTTTTTATTTTTTTCCACACCTTTCCACCTCCTCACTACCAATTTAGGAGCTGTTAGTCTCAGTTCATAGTAATTGTGAGAAAATAAAATCCCATCTGTTTCTGTCAGGAAAATAAAAGGTAGGAAGGGGAATGAGAGAATCAACAGAAAATTCCACTTGCTAGACATCCTTTGCTGCTAGCTATTACTTTTCTAAGGGATGCCTTGCTCTGTTGTATTGCACAAAGTACCTAGCACTTAGCATATGCACCATATCTTAATTTTATATATGTCCTTACATCAGCACTTCCAAGAATATCGTGCCAAGCACTATTCTTCCACTGTTCATCTAAATCCATGAATATGACTCTCATTCTATGTGCACATAGTGCCATATAGAATTATTTAACTAATAATCAGCCCAAAGCTCATTTTTCCATTACTGGATTTTCAGCTATAGACGTATATTTTAAAAGAATGTGTAGGAACTCATGCCAGAGTTGTTGAGCACAACTGCAAAATTCAGGCTTCTGTCTTCGCAATTTGTCTTTCCAATAACTTTGGAATGGCTTAAAGGTGAACAAATAATGAGGAAGAGAGACAGAGAGAAGGGGAGAGAGAGACACACACGCTCAGACAGAAGTAGAGATAGATTTACACTAAAAAGCCATTAAGAGTTAAATGATCTGCAAAGAGGAAAGCCTTGAAATTAAATTTCACTCGATATCAAATAGGAGATTTAAGAGTGGTATGTTAGAAGAGGCTGCTTTCATGAAAATGCAAATAGCAGCAAGCTGTTTTAATTATAGGCTGTAAGTATCGCATGCTGGGAGACTAGAAAAAGGTGCAGAAGAGAACACAACCATAAAACCTTCCCATCAGTAGTTTCAGGCCTTTTTCAAACAACAGCAATAACATTTTGCGGCTCCATTATGCTTTTTTTTAGCTCATTGATAGTTGGGCACATGCATACACTGATGGGATCTCTTCTGCTCAGAGGTATCCCTTCAAGGAGGGTCTCGCAACTAAAAGGACAAGATGCCATCTGCTTCAGAAGGGTGGAAGTGCGGGCATGAATCCCACTTTCCTCCGGACCAGGAGAACTGCAACCACTGCTGCCAGTGGCAAGAAGATTCGATCCCATAATCCAGACCCCTGGAAGAAAAAGATTAATGTGTCCAAGTGGGGTGGCTATAGACCACAAACCTTCGCTGGCAAACAAGGCAGACCTTCCCCTACAAAAGGCCTTATTGTAACACAATTGAGTCATTAACCAATAAATGGGGGTTCATTTTAATTCCCCTTATAAAACAGTGCTTGCTAGCAAGAGGAGGGCATAAAGAAAACGTATCGTCAAATATGCTCTGCGTAAACGTAATACAAATACAAGCAGTTCGTCTTAATAGCAGGGGTGGCAATTCTCCTTGTCCTTTCCTCCTCTTCCCACCCGCTGAGGCATGCAGGTTGCAGCCAGCTCACTCTGAACACCTCGTATACTTGCCAGCCCCTCAAATTCTACTGTCTCCCATCTTTCAGTAAGAAAAAAAAAATCCCTTCACTTCCATTTTCAAATGGAGAACGAATGAAGACCAAAGCACAGCCTCTCAGGACTTAAATATTTGCATACAAAACGAGTCGCAGATCCGAATAGCTAGGTATGTGTTTATTTAAAGTTTGGGAGCGTTGTGATGATGGGTGCTGAGTAACAATCAGATAATAATAGCTCTGAACTACTCAAAGGGAAAAAGATGAAACCCCTCGGTATTTAAAAACACATTCAAGCTGTGATGATTGCAATATGTTTAAGAGAGGCCAATGCTGCTTTCCTAGGGCGTTTTTCGCTTCCCTTCAGTAGATGTCACTGCAGTACAGGATAACGACTCCCAGCACAGCTTCGAGGAAAAGGAGAATACCAGTTTCACCAGGGAGTGGTCCACAATGGAGAACTGAAGCCTTGTGCCTTCAAGATTCTCCGCAGCATTGGATATCAGTCCTCACGCCCAGATTTTTCTGTACGCCTTTGTTTCTTGGTTGAGACCAAACACAAGAAACTGTTCGCTGTCATGGTTGGATGCAGCTGAAATCATCAGGGAAGCTAATCTGGGACAACTATGATTCTGAACCAAAACCACCCACCTTTCATGCGCTTCATTCATTTGGCTTCTGAAGACCCAAATCACAACCTGTTTTTTCTGATGCAGCCTCTAATCATGCCCTTAATTCCTCATATGCATTATTCTGAACAAGATTTGAGCTCTTGTGTCTGCATTTCTTGCTATAACTTGAAAGCAAAATGTCTACCAGATTAGTTTTTCTTTTTTTCTGATGTAATGTATTTCACTTTTAAGATGGTTTGGCTGCTCATACAGTAAAATAAAATGTTATTTTTAACCAGGGTTGAGGAGTTTAACTTAAAACAAGAAATTAAGACATTAGCCATCAATGAAAATATTTGGAAGTAATACACTTACTAAGTTGAAAAAATAAATTAAAAAATATTCCTGGAAATGCCTGTATGTCAAACACGGAAGGGCTGGAGCTAAAAAAAAAGGGAAAATAACAGGTTGTGTATAAGAAGCAACATGAGGAATTGAGGAGGGTTTTACAAGATTAAAAACATACTTTCAGCAAGCTCATGTACAGTTAAAGAAAGGCGGTTGCTAACAAAGTAATCAGAATTTAGTCAGACTGTACAGACTCCTCCTCTCTTAGTCATTCCTAGAAAACAAACCAGAACTGCAGTCTGCCGCGGCTCCCTGAGCCTAACAACCAAATCCCTTTTCAAAAACAGGAAGGAGAAAGCTTATCTTGGAAACAGGCTTTGTAGCTTCAGGCTCTTTTGTAGACATAATGACTGAAATAATAACGCTGGTCAGGAGCACCTTGTTAAGCACGCAAGATCTGAGATAAACAAACCCTTCCCCGATGTCGTAGAGAGCAGAACCCCTTCACCTGAAGAACCCCAGTTGCTGAGTTATTACGAGGAGTGAGCAGTGTATTTGAGTGAGATGGATCCTGTCCCAAAGCTTTGCTGTGCATGTGAAAACACATGCTTTGAATTTCACAGGAGCGAAGGCTGCCAGCTGGGAACATTGTAAGGAACTCGCTCAGCCAGTGGGCGTCCTGTGCTCATGCAGGGAAGCTCCCTTTCGATTCCTGGACATGGTTTTATGGAGCGCTCTCTATGGAAACACAACCTTCAGTTGATAGAAGAGCGGAGAAGCGGCAAGGCCTGCATCCAGGAAAAAAAGGGTATCTGCTTCCAAGGAAAGCTCATGCTGAAAGAAGTTTTAATGGCTGCTGCTAATTAAAATGGCTGCAGAAGCAGCTGGAGAAACAGGAAAGTCCCTAAGATAGAAACCACCACCATTATCAAGCAGCAGAGCCCTCTGGTGCAGACTGCTGAAATAAACCTGGTCTCAGCCATTTAGGTTGCATTCAAGCTCAAGTCTATATTAAGCATTAGTACGGACATCATCCAACCAGACCTGCCAAATGTGATGAAACAGAAAGATCTAAATTTGTTTAGGAATGACGCTGTTAACATCTATGCCTTCTCTCAGCTAAATCAATCAGCTGCTACTTTACTAAATATGGTTTCTATCAGCCTTTCCACCAGCCTAATGAACACTTTGAACAGGAGAGAGTAGGAATCAGTAGTTCATTTCCCTCTGCTCTCCCCAGAGAAAAGCCCACACATCTTTGCAAGCATTTGCAGATGATCTCCGGAAAGAAAAGACAAAAATGTTTTGAGGAACTGTGCTTTAAAGCCACTTTCTACTGAGATGGCTAAAGAGAATTTAGGACCATTACTTTTACCATCCAAGCTTGAAAATTTTGTCTTGCCTTATGCTACGTCTTCCTTTCTTGCTGCTTCTACCTGTCTTGTTTCACAGCTTCAAATTTCACACCCACACCCTTCTTTCCTCCCACTCTCTTTGTCTCTGTAAAAAAACTCCTGTCATCCATGACTTCTTTGTATGTCACTCCCTTCAGCCTCCCCAAGTCCTGAATCCTTTTGTTTCTTTTCCCTCTCTTTCAGATGTTTCTCTCTTCCAGACGTTTCTCCCCCCAGCTTTGTTTCATGGTAGTCACACTGGGCTTCTGCTCTCTCCCTGCCTATGCTCCTCCCTGGCAACATCCCTTTTACTCTTTCTCCATTTTTAGCAGCATTAAATACGACCCTTCTCCACTACCCCCTATCATTTTCTTGCTGTCTGCTCTCCATGCAGCAGTTCTCTTCAGCCTCGTTCTTTGATTTCAACTCAAGGCATTCTTTTATTTTCACCGTATCCCATGTAAGTCTTTGCTGATCCATCCAATACCTTTGCTGAAGAGTCCCATGTCTCCCTTCTGTGTTCAGTCAGCGTTCCTCCTTCAGGTCACCCTGTACCAAAGCTTACTGTTTTGCATTGATTTTCATAGCCATGTTCTCAGATCTCTGGTGCTGTGTTCCTCCCTTTTAAACAATGATCATATGTCTTTCAGCTTCGTAGTTAAGGTCTTCTTCTCCCTCATGCTTTGTCACTCAGTCTTTCCACGTCATCGGTATTTATCAATATTTGTCTCCTCTCTTTTTTCCCCACATTTCTTCTTTCCTTTTTCCTTCTATCTCAAAGTTTGTTGTTCAGTTTCTGCCTGCTTCACTTTCACCTTTTTCACCCAAGAGCTTTCTTTCCCCACTGCAAGTTTGTTTTATCCATCTTCAGTTCTTCCAGTTGCCTAGTTAAGTAATTTTCCATTCTCCAATTGGAGGATATCTGTCATCTCAAGTAGGTTTTTCACTATCCTGAGTCATCCTCCCTCTTACCCTGCTCCTACATCTCCTTCACTCTCTGCTTTGGGATCTCACCAATGTCTTCTACATGAAGACATCTGCTTCCTGTCACTTCACTTTCTGTAACTCCTTTCCTTCTTCCATGTCACATATTAAGAATTTCTCTTTTCCAACTCCTCCATTTGCCTCAGTTCTTCCATCTTGAGCAAACTGTTCTTCACTCCTCCTTCAATTCTCATTCTCCCACCAAAATAATTCTTTTTCTGATCCCCTTTTCTCACCAGCCACAGACTGCTCTGCTCCTCTTTCCCTTCCCAAAGCTCATTAAACATACCTCTTCTCCAGTTCCAACCCAGAACTTCTATAAACTAGCCTTCTCCCCTTAGACACAACATAATCTGCTCTTACCTATGTCTTTCATTGGTTTTGAACTGAACCAAAGTTGAAAAATAATAATCTGTCATTGAAACCTTGTCCTCCTTAAGTTTCCATGACTTTTTTTTTTGTTTGTTTTTTTTAGCTCTGTGCTTCTGTCCATTACCACTTCATGCCATTTGGAGTTCTTTCAAGACCCACCTCCAGCATTTATGATGACTTAACCCGATGATGATTTAGTTATTATTTTGAATATTCATCTCTCCTGTTTTTATTCAAAGGAAAGTCTCAAAAAATCTGGCTCAGATTTGTTCTTCAGGGACATAGCCCCAAGAACATCATGTTTAAAACAACACTTGCAGTTGCATCTCCTTTGCAGTTGCATCTCCTTTGCAGTCACCATGACAAATCATATCTAGCCTGCCACTTATCTGCACTTTCCACCTCCATCTTTTTCCTCATAGCCAAATTATGCCATAATCCTAACAAGACTTTATTCTAGCATTTCTAGTAGAAGGTTTTTTTGCATTCATCTGCATACTAAAAACTCATCCGAATTTTCATTATGCCACACACTGATTGCTGCAACATCTGTTTCCTTACCCTTGCCATGCACTACCTTAATAATTCATCATCATTGAAGGAGATGATAAGTTCTAAATTTCCCTCTCTTACAATCCTTTCTTTGTTCCCCCCATCTTTACAGCATCGGCGTGTGCTGTCTTAATTTTCAAGTCCATTTGCAATCTATCCTCACCGTATCGTCTCTCAAGCTCTCACATCCAGCCTATCCAGGATGATAGTTATCATCTGCCTGTTAAAATTCTAGGTATGCACATCTACGTTATCTCCCACACTGCTCCCACGTGCTTTTGCTGAGTTTCTCATAAACATCAGCAAAGCCACTTCAGTATTTTTCTTACGGATCTCTATTTGAAGTTCACCTCTGCCACAATGCTACTGATTTGGATAAGTCTAGGCAACTGTCTTACCATGCTGTGTGAACTACCTCATCCTTTCCCAATATTCTCTCACCTGTTACCTCTTGAACTATAAGATTTTTGGGACAGGGATAATCTTCTTATTTTGCATTTGTACGACACCTGATCCACCTAATAAGAATTCTGTCCAAGAGTAGGACTTTTAAAGTACAATAGTGATGATAATACATGTTACAACAGGTAGAAATTGGAACATCTCAACTGTGTTGATATTGTTGTGCAACCCCTCTCTCTCTGCTATACTGAAATTCATATTTTAGAACACAATCTTCTGTACGTCAGGCTACAAAAACCACACATCTTTTCCCTTGTTAAAAAGACATCAAAACCAAGTTATATCTTTTATTTGATTGAAGATTACATTTAGTGGGACAATGTCAGCCTAGATGCAATATTCCATATATTACTGTTGTATTCATCAAGTTTTGGGATTCTGTATAGAGATGCTAAATGTAGTGGCATGGGCTCTCCATTAGGCTTGGCTTAGTAAGACAGTTAATAAAATCTAGTTCCCCTAGAGAGGAAGGGTGATTCTTCTTTCCTTAGAATGTAGGTCAAAAGAGCCCCAAGTGGAGTATACTGCTGGCATAGGTGAGAACAACAGTAACTAAGTAAAGTTTAAATGCGACCAAGAGAGAAAGAAGTACCAGGGAGAAGTCAAACAGAGAAGGAAAATAGAGTATTGAAATATGATAGGGTCATGCTTTGGGAAACTCTTTATGGAAAGTTACGAATGCTCTGAAAACAAAACTGATTTTAAGAAAATAATCACCAGAAAAATATGTGAGCTATCCTATCTAATCTGTTTTCGTTCTGACATCATTGCTAGGGGCACCAGAGCTCCATGGGGGGAAACAGGGTGGAAGACGATGTGATCTGTGAGACTATAATGATGTGTATCAGTACCATTATTCTGCAATGAGCCCAGGACCGCAGCGTTGATGAGTCTAGACACACAGGAACTGCCCTCAGAGCTTAAGACAGAGACTACTGCAACAGAAAGCCACCCTGCAATCCTGTCATCTTACTCCCTGTCTTCTTCCAACCAAATGCTGACATGACATAAAACCATTAATTATGCTCAAGGATGAAATACCTGGTGGGCAAAGCTACCTATGTGCACACTGAAGGTGCCTATTACGAACAGTAGGACATATTAGGATGAATGAAATCCATTAACCATAACTGGTCATTATTGTTGAAATAAAGATGTATACTTCTTTGAAATGTCAGATTGTCTAAACTACTGTAGTCTGGAAAGAAATATTCTTTAGCTTTATTCTGCGTAGTATTTTCTTGTCATGCAGAAGTTAGAAAAAACACACTGACTTCAGAATCATAAAAGAACAGCAAAAGTGTTTTTACTTTGCTAAAAGTCAATGTGCTTAATCAGAAAATACAATGCAAATGATGGCTTGCACACATAGGTCATTTTCATCAGGTATCAGCACGGTCATAAACACAATAAGTTACGGTGAAAAGTGGACCAAGTTGAGAATATCTAAACAAATTACATGCCAACAACTCAATTATTCATCTTTGCTTCTGCAAGTCAAAACAGTCACATCCTGATCTTGCAGGTTATAATTAGGCTGAGTCCTGGCTCTGCAAAAGCAGAATGTGTATCTTGCAATCTACCCACATACGTTTAGGAAGCCAGAAGAAAGGGCAGTGGTAATGCATAAGAGGAGAATACAGCAGGTGGCTAAGCAGCACAGAAAACCTAATTTTAAACTAAGAGGCAGAGAGTAGGTAAGCTCTAGATCACTGGTACTTTTGATAGCCTGAACAAGTCTTGTTAAATAAGACAGCAAAATTATTCCTTACAAACCAAGGACTGTTTCTTCTGTTACTTCCCTCCCCACCACACTGAGAAGGGCTCTGTCTGTCTTAGAAGTGCTGGGCAGAGCAGCTTGCAATGCTGCTGGGGGGACGTGCAGAAAACCATCATCCCTACTGAACCCCCACAAACACCCGTCTCAGGCAAATCTTGTGGAGTGAACCACTTGCCGTTTCGGTGAAGGACGGTTGCAGCACCCACCAAATGGAGGAGGAAAAAATTGGTTTGTAGGCCTTGCACGGAAATGGTTGCACAGGGAGGAATAAAGCCATAACTCTCTGATCATGAGCCCCGTCTTCAAAATGAAATTATCCCATTCAAGAGCAATACTTGCAAATTACACATTTTAAAATATACATTTTTAAAAAGGCTTTGTAAAAGAATGTCAGTGCAGTTATAGCAAACTCTACCACCTGAGAATTGTGACTGTTGGCCTTTATTGCATATACTAAATATGCAACGCTGTATAGGAAATTCATGATAAAATTCTTTTTAAATTACTGCTTGCTCAAGTGAGAGCTTGGTTCCTGGGAAAGCAACAGCTACTTTGTAGAGAATAATAATAAAACCAGCATCACTCCCTTTTGTTGCATTGTTTTCTCTCAAGACCCTAGGAGAGAAACAATATCTATTCACTTCTTCATGGTTTTTGTTTCTTCTGTAAGTAGTGAAATGTCACTGCAAGAAAGAATAAATGAATAATCTGCTCCTATCCATGTGCCAATTTCTGCACTTTTCAGCTAGGCGAAACTCCCATTAATTTTTCTCTTTTTAAAGGCTCTTCTAAAATGCAAGATAGGTTCTTGCTCCATGTATTTACATTTATACCTGTCTAAACCATATGGATAATGCTGCTTACTCGGTATCCTCTTGCCATCCTCTTCTACTGATGCTTACAACAAATTTATTCCTACTTGGCTCTCGGTGCCAGTGGCTTGATACGGATGCAGTGGGTAAGCAGGTCTTTCCTACTGAGGCTGTATTAAATTGGTTAGCCATCAAACCAGTAGCTGCCTGTACGCCTAGCTGGTACCATGACTCATAGGCACGCCTAGAGAAGACACGCGTAGGACTTGGCACTTCACGCCGTTTCCAGCAGAACAGATCAGACTGCTCTGATCTGTGCTGGAGGGCCAGCCTGACACCCAGCCAACCAGTCTGTGGGACCAAAAAAGGAAGCCAAGACATTTTGGCCGCTGCCTTTAAGTGTTTGTCTCTGGCCTGGATCACTCCCCTATCCCCTTAGGAGTTCCTGGAAAAAAACACTTAGGTGGCCCAAACTTGGGTATTTCCCCTCCTTTTTATGGGAAAAACGTCTAAAAATGGGTAGCTTGTTATGAACGAGATCTGCTGCTTATTTGCATTCACTCATATCCTCTTGTTTTACCTGGTAAGCCATATTTTTTCCTATATTTTATTTTAGTGACTTGGTGGAGTCTAGTCTACCTTCTCAAAACAAAACCTCTATTATAGACCATGATGTGTGTCAGAAAAAAAGGGATCGGCCTCCACATCCATGCCTGGTTTGCAAGGGTTCACATTAAAAAATTCCATCTTTTTTGTTGAGTGAAATTAGCCTTAACATTTTGGACATAGTAAACAGAAATCTGTTGTACTCCAACATTTCTCTTACAACCACAAGATAAGGGAGAAAAATATTATGATGAATATTGAAGAAACCCAGAAGACAAGTGAGCTATGATGTTTGATTTCAGGCATGTAAAATTATGGACTGCTGTCCTTATTAAAGCAAAACTCAAGATTAAAGTTTATATTAAAGTGTTCTGTCTTCTCTATCACATACCATATTATGCGAAACATCCAAAAGAAGGCAGATCTCTGTGAAAATAGTAACTACGTCATGTTAGTGTGCAAAACTGGTTACTTGTGAGAAGCACTGTTGGAAAAGGAAATGATTTTGTTCCCTGCTCAGATTTTGCCACAACAGTGGTTCTGTCTATGCCTTCTCACAAAAATTCAGCATGTACTACATCACTTACAATCTGGCTTCATATTAAAATGACAACACACACTGATAAAAAAAAAATTGTTTTAATTGCTAGCATATGTTACCAGAAAGTAATTTTAAGCATTAAAGCATTACCCAGTCATTTATCTTAATTTTTAACTTGTAGCACCACTGCCTTCTATCCTGGAATCAGTTACAGACATAGCAGGATAATTAAGGACCACAAAAGCCACCGACAATATCTGCAGTAGGAACACTGGTAGCACATTTTCTACCCATTAGACAACAGCATCACATCTTGAACTTTAAGTTAACCTTATAGCTATGGATGATGTGTTGTACCCCTGACACAACAATATGGAAAGATCCATATACAAACTGTGAGTTTCAGCAGACTTTTAAGCATCAAAGTTTCAGAAGATGGGTTTGGCTGCTTGCCATGAACAACAAATCAGGTCCTTCAGATGTTAAATTAGAAAACCTCTGGGACCTTCCTTCTGAACCACAAAGCTCCAAGTCTTTCACTACACTGGTAAGCATCAAAGCCTAACAGAAGACCTGTAGAGCGCAACAGTTGGTTCTGAGGGCCTGACCTCCAAGCTATCCACATTTCAGGGATTCCTAGCGTTTGACTAGCTCCGTTTGAGTCCTGCTGAATGCTCGTTTGTGGCTGGAATGCATTAGGTGCACTCCTGGAGCACCCCTGCCAGATCAGCTTCATCCAAAGGGGATCTACTTCATGCACTCCAACACCACGCTACACTGTGAATCAAAGCACTATAAGCAGAGATGATGACAGTATTTACTTGAAAAGTGCATCCCTGATCCAAACAACACTTGAGTGCCCCAAGGCTCATTAAGCAGTCTATGTGAAATGATAAATGAAAATGAGGAGTCTGATTTTTATGCACTGCAATTACCTTAAGTTCTGTTACCTATCTGCACAGATTTTTTTTTTAAGGTTCATATCCTTACAAAAGAAATATATTTTGGTTGGTGTTAGATTAGCCATACTCAATCACTGCTCAGTCCTACAGCATGTTATGTCCAGTGGACATCATAACATTTTTTCTAATTTAAATAACCATTGAAGCATACCAAGAAAATGGTTGCTGAGTTCAAGCATCCATAACTTGCAGAACTGCATTTTGCCACGATGAATCTGATATTTGATGTTTGCCTGAAAGTGGCAGCTGAAAGTGGCTTTAATTTGTGTGAGCAAAGCTGGTAAGTGCAAGCCTTACGGGCGCCAGCAACAAAATCTGGAAGCTGAGATTACAGTTTTGTAAAGGCTGGAGAAATGCTTGAGTGCTGGAGACATGTTTACCGTCTCAGGAAGAAGGAGACACTGATTTTTAACATCTCCGCTGCCTTCTCTCCATCCCTCCAGCAAAAGCAGCAGCAGTTCCTCCGACCCTGCCCCCCTCCCCGTTCCGCACACGGGTGACTAACGGCTCTGCGTGCCGGGGGCGTGGACTAGTTTCCGTGCCAAAAAAAAAAAAAAAAAAAAAAAAAAAAAAA
>WHYT01014654.1:29789-41292 GCA_009806455.1 Tetrax tetrax
TTGGTTTTTGGGGGGGGGGGTTTTTTTTTTTTTTTTTTTTTTTTTTTTTTTCCCTTTTTTATTTTTATTTTTTTTTAATTTTATTTTTAAATCACTCGCACCGTTGCTGGGCTTGTGCATTTTTCTGTGCCAGTTATAAGAAAACACACCAGTTGTTACCAGGTAGGTAGGCAGTGATGGAGAGCATCAGAGGGGACAACACCCAGGAGAGAAGGCTGGTCCTCAGTGCCAGCCGCTAGCAAGAAGAGAGATGCCGGGATTCCCATTGCTGGGCTGTCCCTCGATTCTGCTCTCGGGTTTCATCTTTTGTATTGGTCGGTGAGCAAGGAAAACTCGGTTGCTTATCCTTGGACTTGAGCATATGGAAGGGAAAAGGATTTTTTCAAAGCAGGGTTTTGTGCATTTGCAGCAATGCCTCATCCTGGGCTGGAGGAGCAAGAAGCTCTATTCCTATTCCATTCTCTTTGGTGTGTACGAGGGCTCTGCGCGCTGTTGCTGAACTACTCCAGCCTCGCTCTCAGAGATCCTCCTTCTGTCTGCATCGTGTACTGCCTACCATTGCTGCGGCAGGTAGCTGTCTGAAACAGCAACAGCCTGAAACTGCCATGGTGAAATTAGTAATGGTCATGCAAATTCCTGGGTGAGGGAAGCTGACTTCTACTCAGTAGGCTTGTCAAGGTGGCAACACATTAGTGTATAGCCGTATTGGGAAGAGTTCTTATTTATTGCAAATATGTATTTATTTAGCAAAGCTTTGGAACATCTCATATAGGCTGTGAGCGAATATGAAACAGAGCGAGGCTAGGAAAATCCATTGGCATACTATTAGATGCAGATAATGAGTGGCCTTCAGATTCTGCAGTATTGCAGGAGAGAAGTTTTAAATTGTCCTGTTGGTTTCTTTTGTTGTCCTCATGCCTCTCTGCTGTGTTTCAGAGATGCTGAGCACCACTGGCTACCAGTATAATAACTGATCAAGTTGTATATTGCCAGTTGGTAACGGTTTGTTGACTAGTACAATCTACAATTCCCACTTCGTTTTACTATCTATGAAGACACGTCACTATTTTTTTTTTTTTCCTCAGGTCTCACTGTAAGGGTGTCAGATATAACACTTGACATAGTCTGTTGGTTTTGCCTAAACCAACATAATCTTGAAGATTTTTCTTCTCTTAGGGTGTGTGTGTGCTGACTGAACAGCAAAGAGGTCTGCAGTTGAGGAAAAAAAAAAAGCAAGCTTTTAATAAGATATACCTGCCTGTAGTAGAAACACAAAGCACCATTTTAATAGGTGGACTGAATAATAGAAGTATTGGCTTTTTCTGTTGTACAGACTTAAATACTTCCTCTAGTTGTGTGGGTGTTGAAGATTTCTCTCATTTTGATCACTTGGCAATAGGAAGGAAGATCTCCCCCTTTGTACTGCTGGTAAGATGTTCTGCAAAGAGGGAGCGCTCTGCCTAACGAAGCCTCCGCATTGACTAACTCTGAGGAATATGGCCTTATTTGTCAGTATTTACTGAAATCTGTAGTATTCAGAGACTTAAATCAAAATTGTATTGAAATCTTTGTCACTGTGTTTTAGCCCCTTAATTTTTTCTGGCGTGCAGAAAAACTGGGTGATACATCACAATGGGTGAAAGACCGTAGTTCATAGGAAAGGGGAGAAATCTAAAGCTGTAGGAACCAAGTACTGTGAGGAGCAAGTGCCATACCGTATTTTGGAACTAGATTCAGCCAGTGTTTAGACCTGCAGTTGAAAGCAGTTACTATCGTTGAAAAATACACATGCAAAAAATGCTTGCATTACGCCTGATTCTTAACTTTAGTTGAATGTTGACAATTTTAATGAATCCAATATATAATCCATTGTTAGTTTATGCTAAAGATTTTTGAAAAATGTTTTACATTTGAATTTTATGGAAGCTGAAACTAGAAATTTGTTTTTATTCCTTTTGTCTGACTTTAAAATGGGAGTTGTAACAAACCTGTTAGTGTTGTAGCCGATCTGCTCTGGCTTAGTTATCAAGCCTTGAAGTGTTGAAACAAGAAATTACAGATCCATTTTAATGTTCTTATAGATCCCTTCAGTTTAGTTTAATAATGATGAGGAAGAAAAATACACTTTGAGAATCAAATACTGAATTTTTTACTGTAGCTCTATATTCCTAACAAAACCCATGAGAATATCAATTTCATAAACGTTTTTTACTTGTGAAATAGCTACAGGAAAATGTAAGACATTGTATGGTTGGTATAGAGGGAACCTCTTTTTGTAGAGAGGTTTGTGCTAGTCTGTTGAAAACTATTATTGGAGCACTGGTATAGTTAACTGTAATGCCAGCGTGGTTTGACACTGGCAGTGGCTATTTCTGTTGTTGTGTGGAGCAAGGCTATGTGAGTGGGAGGAGAAGCCTTAGGCTGCAAGTACAAGGTAGAATAAGAGAATAATTTCTCTATGCAGAAAACACCCTGTCTCCATTTGTAACAAGAAGCCAGTTCAGTGCTGTTATAAAAATAGCTATTATAATACTAACTATATATGGGTGCTCTCGAAAACCGTTCACATATAAGCATTAGCTTTCTCTCTTGAACATGCAACACTTGACAGTAGAAATCTGGAAAGAAAAAAACCAACCAGCAGTTTTCATAGGTATTATTTAAGCTCTGGATAAGATGTGAATTATTATTTATGAGAATTTTCTTGATCTTACATGCTTACTCTGAGGAGATCATGAACATGGGTCATGAAACAGTAATGAGAGGGACCTACTCTGAAAATGTGTTGACATGGAGGATAAATGTAGTCATTGTGAACTGTCTGTTCATAATGTGAAAGGAACAAGAATGGCTTACGTGTGTCATAACTTCTATTTGAGAATTTTAAAGAGTTTTAGCACTACTCGTGAGCTAAACGTTGCAACTCTAGATCTTGATTTTCACATTGGAACATCAAGGCATGAGAATGATCCGTGACTTGCTATCACTAAAGAATGTATGTAATACAATGAGTAACAGAATTTGTTTCCTGGTTCCAAATTCTGTTTTCTGACAATAATACTTTAGTACCTAGATGGAGATTTATTTGTGAATGGTAGTATCAGCTTTCTGTGTCAGAAGCGGTAAGAATTGATTTCATTGTATAAATTAAAATGAGCATTAAAACAATACATAAGTAAATGGAGGAAATAACTGTTATAACATCAGCCCCTTGCCAAGTCTGTGCAGTTTCATAATATTAAATATGGATGAATGAAAAATGTTAAACTTTGGAATGTTTGCAACACTAATGTATTCAGCTTTTAACAATAAGCTTTTTTATTTAGAATGTGATAATATATTAGTTTGTCACTGTGTTAAATAAGATATTTTAGCATAGCAGAAATAATTGTGTTAAATATCTTGATGAAATCAGAATGAAAGAACAAAATATATTTAAAAGGTTCTGCATGTTTTAAACTCTGTTGCTATAGAAATATTGCATATGTGTGTGTGTATATATATATATATATGTATTTCTCCCTTCTCTGAGACAACCATGAGAATTTCATAGGAATAAGCTAGCCTTCAGAGAATTTCCATGCCTGTTTCCTTTAGGCAAAATAACTTTCAGATGTGAATGTATGGGTTCTCAAGTTAGAGTTGTATTCTGCTTCACTGTTCATATGAAGATTGATACCAAATTTGTGTTTAGCTGCTGTGGAGTCAAAGTAATCTATTGCTATGTCTTAAAATGAGGAAAATGTGTATGGAATAAATAGATAGCTGTAGTTGATATATGATGACTTTCTATAATACTTACCTGCAATACTGAAGTGTTTAGGTCTCCTGAAGTGTTTAGAAGCTTTTAATTTTAGCTTTAGTGCAATTACATTTATTTTTCTAACATTACTTCAGAAGAGATGTTAGCGTGTTCCAGTTTACTTGTGTTCCTAATCTAAGCTGGTTGAACTCTCTAGTGTTGGAATTGCCAGCTAATGTCTTGAAAATTAATCCTTTAGTCAATATATTTTAAATGATAACTTAATTTAACACTGACATATTTTGGAAAAAGAAGATAATCTTTCTGTGGATTGCATTCATGAGAAGTACTTGCCTGGCAATATTAAAAAAAAAAAAAAAGGAGGAGGAAAAGCCCCCAAACCACAAAATAAATTTATTCTTTGAAAAAAGCCAAAATGTGAATAAATTCTTAACTGAATCTTCATTATGCCAGCCACATAGAGCTCCATTCTTTTGGTCAATTGTATCACTGTCTCTATTAATCTTTTCTTACCGATGACTATAGAAATACAGATGTTAATAGTAACACACTGCTTCATTCAACTGAAGGAAAGGGAGGATGTGGCTGTAAGGTTTAGTAAAATCAAATATTTATTCAACTATTAAGTATGAAAAATACCGTTCTTGGCGCTTGAACATGAAAATAAAACTTTTTTCACCCCCTCTACTTTTCTTCATAATTAGATGTCAGTGTTTAAAAGTCATCATGTGTTGTAGAAACTGTACATTTCTTAGTGAATTCAGAGAAATGGTTAACACTTGACAATTCTCCCTTACAAATATATTATTGTATTTAGTTTGGTTCCTTAGGACTATATTTTGATGATCTCATCTAACAACTGATTGTGAAGCCCTTGCATTTGTATGGAAATCCTTAGTTTTCAAACTCATAAAAGTTGTTGTTGTGATCTTGAAATGGATTCTTTTTTTTTTAAGTTCCTCTGAGCTGATATTTATCTGGGGTAACTAGCTGGCATAGAATCAATTCAGAGTTCTTCAGTACATTTGATTTACATTGAGTGAGCTTAGTGTTTATGAAGGGAGCCTCATCCAACCTGGTCTTGAATGTTTCCAGGGACGGAGCATCCACCACCTCGCTGGGCAACCTGTTCCAGTGTTTCACCACCCTCATTGTAAATAACTTTTTCCTAATATCTAATCTAAATCTATCTCCCTCTCTTTTGAAACCATTACCCCTAGTCCTGTCACATCAGTTCGCTGCTGTACAGTCTCATCCCTTTCTGACCTTGAGAAGCTAGATCTTTCTGCTTGGTCTGTATGTGATAGACTTTGGGCCATTTTAACTTGTTGGAACACTCTGATTTCATGGCCACGAAATAATTGCCAGCTAGTACCTGTTTTAAGCTTTGTACCAGCAAGTGGGACTTTATATTTATGTATTTATCTTTAAAGCATAGAAACATTTGAATTAAACTTGAGAGGAAATTTGCATTTATAATCTTCCTATTTCTTGGTACACTTCCTAATCTTAAGAAGCTCATATTTATTTTTTGTGTAATTCACATCTCTCACTCGTTGATTGCCTACACGTGCATCAGCACTATGCTGGTGTTAGAACTGAAAGTCCAGTGGGCCCTGAATGTTGCAGACTCACAATGCTTGGCTGTGTGCAGTGCTCCTTTTCTTTTTTTCTCCGGTTTCATCTGGACCACATTTCTAGATGATGGCAAAGAGGAAACGGTGTTCTGATAGGAATCCTGTAGTAGATAGCCTTCAAAAGCTTGATGGAAGAATTTGGATGTTAGTCACTGCTGGCTCTTACAATGAATTTCACTATGTCTGGTAAGAGTATCTTGTGTGCTGTGGCATAGCATGTTAATTGCAGGTTCATCAGAGCAGTTTTCCATGAATAAATGTGATGTAGTTTGATTGTTCTTCATCTTCTGAGATGGTGGGGGTTTTTGCAGATTACATTTTTGGCTGTTATCTGAAGTAGACATAGCAAAATCGAGGTGCATGGAAGGTGGGGGTATGTCATAGTCAGCTCTTCATAAAGCTTGTCTTGTCAGAGCTATTACACTTGTTTGATGTTCCTGTTAACCGGCTGTGTTCAGTAACAACTTTACAGTAGCTGAAAACAAATTGCAGGAAAAGTTTCCTCTTCTGTTTTTTATTTTGAACACTTGGCAGCATTTTGTTTATTCCCTGGAGTCACTTAAGCTCTCTACAAATATTTGTGCACATGTAATAAATTAAACATATGTTCAACTTCAGTTGTATTGCTTACGGAGAAGTGTATGTAGGATTGGGGTCCATCTGACTTAAGTTTTTATGTGAACCCCCTTCAGAGGTGAAGAAATCTTAAAACTGTCAAAACATACAGCACCTCATATAGTATATGAAACTGTTTTTAATCTCACATCTTAACTGATATTTCAAATTCATGTTGTTCAAAGTAGTTGGTAGACATAGTGGCAGCTCTTAAGTGTCTTCGGTGTTGTTAGAATATACTTTGGGGAGGAAAAATAAGAGATGAGCATAGATTTTTTTGATAATCTAGAACAAGTTTGCTTTTTATGTTATGTACCATTTGACATCAAAAAAGTTTAATTTACTTATGTGGTGCTTGTGTATAGAAATATTCCTCCAAAAGTTAAAGCTCTTTATTAGTCAAAGAGTAGGTAATTGTCATAGCAGTGACAGTAGATGTTAATAATTTTCAGTTGTGAACTTCAGAACATACACTTTAAAAAAATTATATCTTTTTTTTATTGCAAGATGGATGTTCATTTAAGTGAGGCTAAATCTACTAATGGATATAGAATACCTTCTCCCCAATTTTCTGTTGCCGTTTTTAATAGGATTGCTTAGGGTATTTTGAAATTATAATTGACACCAGGAATGGAAGAGGAACCTCAGGAGGTGGTCTAGTTAGACCTTCTACTCAAAAGCACTATTTCCCTAAAAATATATATTTAGTCCTAAAATATCAGTAGGAAGAAGCTGCATAGAATTAAATTTTCTTCTTTCAATGGCACCTTTTTCTCCCCTGCTTGCTATGCTCAACTCATTTTAATGACACTGCTGCACTTGAAAAAATAATTCTTCTTTTTACTCTGATCTTCCCTCTTTTTTTTTTTTTTTTTTTTTTTTTTTCTTTCTTTCTTTCTTGTAGGGTAAATCAAATTTGTTTATACAAGTCACCATAAAATGCAGTGACTAAAATTGTGTTGCAAATATGTATGGATGAGGGGAGATAGGAAGCTGTTTATATTAAGGCCAAAGTCTGCTGGGCTTTGATCATGCAAAGTACTGAACAGCCCTGGGAGGCCAGGAGGCCTGTCCTGTATTTTTCCACACCAGTAAAATGGGTGACCTTTTGTTTGACTGTTCCAGTTATATTCACTTAAAATAACATTTGAGCTATTGCTGGCTGTTTCACTGAAAATGGGATGGCAGATCAAGCTTGTTAGCTTGCTCTTCTTCAAATAAATTAACAAAGAGGAAGTATGCTGTCCTTTTAAATAATTAGATTACGTAAAGCCTCAATGCTAATGAAAAAAGATTTTTCAATTACAGAAAATATGAATAACCAGATTTACTCTAGTCAATTTACCTTCCCACTCTAAAATCAATAGCTATATGGTTTTTTTAAATGCTAGTTCTTTTTTAATATCTCAGACTTTTAAATAATTCAAACAATAGTTGTAACTTTTTCTGGATTTTTCCTATATTGCTTAGGGTTTAATATAACTTCTTGCTCACTTCCTGATTTTGATCATTAGTTTTATTTTTGTTCTCTTTATACTTTGTGAAGTGCAGCAACAGTCCCCACCAAAATGTGCAAGCTGCCAAGCCCCATGCACCTTTACCAATCAACAAACACACATACCCTGCATTTTGTGGAATGACTTGTATAAAATGTACAAGGTTGATGGTGTAGGGCATGTAATGCATGAAAATAAGAGTGTGTTTTTCATACTGTCAAATCTTGAGGGTAGGAGCTTTATGATGGTCTTAATTTGTGCTGATGGAAGTTGTTGCACAGATAAATGACCACTTCCAATTTCTTCCACCTGTTGTGAATGTAACTAATACTTAGAAAAGAAAACATTATATCTTTCCTATCCTTAAAGCTGGTTTTATATACAATATTGAGAATTAAATAGTAGAAGCTGGGTTGCAGTAGTGGAATGGAAGCAGGGATGAAAATGAGACTACTTTGTTCAGCGTATTTACAGATTTTTTTAATCTACTTTGGGGCGCTGACATGGGAGACGTATGCCCTAGGGTCTTATGGAAGACTGCGTGCCTTATGCTGGGCGATGTGATCGAGAGGGGTCTGGCATGAGGCCATGGTGAGCGGTTGCCCCTGTGGATAGGGCTCCCGCTAGCCTTGAGCCTTCCTGCTGGAGGTGAGCACAGCCTGGGCAAGCTGCACTCCCCGAGTATGGTGTTATCCAGTGGATAGCAGTCCTTGTGCTGCACTGCTAATGTTTGAGGCGACGCGTCAGGCTAAAGGTTTAAGCTGGGCAGCTCTGGATTCAGTTTAAAGTATGGGATTTGACAGCTCTGTATGTAGTATATGTATTTCTGTGATGTTAATTGGTGAACTTTTTTATCATTTCATGGCTCATTCGTATCTCTCAGGATGAAAATCCAGTCCACCTGTGAAGCTGAAATAATTGGGTTTTATTTCAGGTGCAATGATAAATGAAGATTAAAATGGACCTCTAGAGTCAATTACATTTGTGAGATGGATGGTGAATTTTCCCTAACTTCCTTTTCCGTGTCTGATAGACTTTACCATTTTATTGAGAAACTGCGGGATACATTAAAAGAAATTGTAGGCTTTCATATTCAGTACATATGTCAGACTGTAGTGGTAAAGTTCCTCTGCTGAAAACCAGAAATAAATTTGAACGTGATATGAATTGCTTTACGTCTGCTGATGCCTGGTGGTTATATAGAACAGACTTTCAGCATGATACCACAGCAGTAGTGGCATTGAGTATGCTTTTACTTGGAGTTTTTATCTAGAAGCAAAATATCAAAAGCTGGGATTGTTTTAACATGTAATAACACTGGCATGAAAATACTTCTGTCTAGTTGCATTTTTGCAAGCAAATGCACAAGTATATTACTGTAGCACGGTATGTGCTCATGTTCAGGTTCTCTAGGGCTAGTGGGAGAGCAGCAAATGATGCTGGGCACATACGTATGTGTAGGCTAGAGAATTCCCTGTGGTGCTTGCTTTAAGATTGACTCTTAAGAGTACCAAAATATGTGAAATATACAGTTAATGTTCTACAGTTTTATTATAAATGAAACTGTTAAATTATTTGTTACAAAATCAGATTTTAAATTACAAAGCCTTATTTCGTGCGGTACATAATCTGGCTTGGCTGGAAAGTAGCTCTTAGGATTGTCTTGCTGCTGTTTCTAGTATTACTGCATGCTGCTGATGCTCATATGGACTGCTGCTGTAGTCATTTGTGATCTTTTATGTGGGACTGCCAATGGTAATGTACTGATATTGGGAAAATACTGGATTTTTTTTTTTTTTTTTTTTTCTTTTATTTCTACTCTTAATCTGCCACAACCACAATGTTTCCATCTGGTTGCTTGCTTAACCTGTGCAAAAATGCTTCCAGTCTTCCGTGGTTTGCTTGTCAGACAAGGACGGAGTTGCAGTATCCCCAAATCCACCACTCCACACTTGTACACATAGTATGCTGTTACCTTCCTAAATCTGTAAGCTTTAAAAAACCCCAAAGAAACCTCTAAATCCCGCGCCTTAACTAATCCTTGCATGAAAACACCTACCACGAGTCTATGCTTGCTTCAGAAGTTTCATGCTTTAAAAAACTTGAGTTTACCTTATGGACCTGTTCACACTTTCCTGATCCATCTGTTCATCTAGCACAGCTTCTTCTCTATCCCTTCACACAGTCTTAGGCTGTTGAAATGCAAGACGCCTTTGCAGATCCTTTAATTGGTAGTAGTCTTTATTTTTGCTTCTCTACATTTTTTTGTGTTTCTTAAAAAAAAAGAAAGAGGCACACAAAAAACAACCCAAAAAACTTCACCCCAGTATCTTGTGGCTTTTTTCTCCTTCTTTGTTGGCATTATTATTAGGAAGGATGTTTTAAATTACATGCCATTATGATGTTTATGCAACCATTGTTTTTCTACTTAACTGTGAAATCTTGTTTGGGTACAGCTTGTGTTTAAAGAGTTATTTATGGAGCACTGTAGCTGTACGTCGTGATGTACAGTAAGTAGTGTGTTGATCCAGTAAGTCTATAGACTAGAGCTACTACTTTACGCAGTGTGGCCTATTATAAAACAGAAAACCTTGAAGTGAGGAGTGACTAGTGCTGATGAAATGTTTTGTGGAACAGGTGGGACTTCAAAGTTTTATTTTTGTTTGAGGGAAGGTTGCTTATGCAATTGTTCCATCTGTCCATCCATCTGTCCATTAGCCTGTCCTCCCAACCTGACGATAACTTCTGGGCCGCTTGCTCCCTTTCTAGTCAATTTTGGCAGAGGGGCAGTGTTCTCCAGCTTTGTTGCAGACATACAGGTCTTATGGAAACAGGCAGGTGGTTAGAGAAGAGACGGGGCAAGAACCAGGAGGAACTCCATTCTGTGTCTCTGTTGTCAGCCAGCAGTAATACGTATCATGACATTTGCTGGCTTTTGCCAAGCTGGTGTGCAGAGTGAACATGGCATGGAAAGTGGGAAACACACGAAGATGATGCGATAGGTTATCGCATTGTGCGTAATGGGGGGGGATATCGTGGAGGCAATAATTTGGGGATGTTATTTTAGGAGGGAAGTAAGGGTGCGCTCATGGGTGGACATGGGACTCAGTTATTGTAGGAGACACGTTTGACATTGCTTGATGTAAGTTCTGCAGAAATTTAAAGAATTTCCCATCTTTAAAGGAAATGGGGGAAGAGCTACTCAGTTAAGACCTGTCACAAAGAGCAAGGGAAAGGAGAGAATTGTAGGTGGAATAGAAAACATGTCATCTGATGTATGTGGGTAAGAGGTTGTACATACCCTACAAAATCAGTGACAGAAATATGAACTTGATGCAGGAAGAAGAGTGGCAGCCAACCAGGAGGAACTTCAAGCACAGAACCTCTTGTGTAGAACAGAGCAGGATTAGAGAGGAAAGAGGTGCTGTAGCACAGCAAAACAAGTTGAAATTGCTGAAATACTTATTGAAAAACTCGAGGGCTGAAAGGTTTGGTTCAGTTTAGGATTTCAAGAATTCTACAGCTTCAACACAGCAAATGGGTGGTTTGACTTTCTTTAAAAACTGTACTACAGCTATAAATAAAAACAGATTTCGGTAAGAAGGTGACTGTGTGGGATGCCCATGGTAATAGTAACAAAGCAGTATTTTCAGAAGGTGAACCTTGACTCTGCTATTCCTAACCAAATAGCTGTTCCTGTCATTGTATTTGTCATTTGTCTGTTTCAGTACATTCTCTGCATATTGACATTTTAGTTGCCTAAAGCTCTGTGAGTGAACAGCATATTTGAAAAAAAATCGTGACCTTACTTCTGTTAACCTAGTTGATTTTGATTTGCCTCTGCTGACTCAAATTATGTGATGTAACTCACAGAAAAAAAAAAATCCATGTGCATTTGTAATTAATTTATTTGAAAGTTAAGATTGTTTTAAGTTTGGAGACTGGGAGATGTTTTCTGCTTTTTTTTTTTTTTTTTTTTTTTTTTTTTTTTG